>CABFOV010001712.1:44033-75745 GCA_902141375.1 Timema poppense | reverse complement strand
ATCTAATTACTTCACTTTGGTGGTGGGGAGGTGAAAATGAGAGGGGGGAGGTTGAGTTCCTTCACGACACCTGAAGGAATGGATTATAAGTCTAGTTGGTTAATTTCTATATATACTTATGGTTCTTACCCAACCTAACTTAACCTAACTTACATGCGTTAATGAATTTCGTTCTTATTTAATTTTGAAATTTGCTGTGTGAAGATCCCCTTCTTGATGTGTCATGAAGGAACTTTACCATTGCTATCGGACTAATTATCTCCGTGGAGGAACTTAAATCCCCCGTTCCCTAAATCCCTCGGAGAACTTACAATCCCTTCCTTGAGGTGTCGTGGAGGAACTCTACCATTTCTATCGGACTTACTATCTCCATGGAGGAACTTGAATCCCCCGTTCCCCAAATCCCTCGGAGAACTTACAATCCCTTCCTTGAGGTGTCGTGGAGGAACTCGACCCTCATTATAGGACTACGTATCTCCATGGAGGAACTCGACATCCCCGAAGTAAGTATATAGCATCTCTGACACAAGTAAATTAACGACTCTTAGGTGGCCCACTGACTTAATTTTTGAGATCATAATTTAAATTAAACTGATATAATAAAAGGTAGGTAAGCGTTCCTTGCACATTCCACTTCCTTAAATGGATTGGGCACTAATGGGGAAGCTTAGACGAGTGAAGGTGATTGATGCACGCAGGAGTCGAGGATAAACAGAGATTTTAAACAACAGAAGAGAACCACTTAAATCTAAAGAGAAGGCTCGCTGTAGAGAAAGCTAGCGCACTTGAGAGAGATGGAGATAGAGGCAAGGGGGAACTAAGAGGTATATGTGTGTTGGCAAATTGCGAAAATTAAGCAATTACTCGACGCTAATGCGTTTCTCCCGCACCCCCCTCTTCCCCAACTCCCCTTGTCCCACTGCTTTTGGCTGTTACAAAAGCAAAGGTTTTCATTGAATGTGCTTCTTGGCGTGCCATCAGTAACTTGAGGAAGTTCAGGAGGAGGAGGAGAGTTTTGGATGAAAGGGGAGGGGCTGATTGCCGAGCCACCGACTATACAAGTTACGGTTCACATTGTGCACCAAAGCAAATGGCCGCTTTTGCTTTTTAAAAACACAATGAAAAGATTGTTTTACTATTTTGATAATACATCAATAAATAAATACATAAGATCCTTAAAGAGGTTAGATAGACCTTATTTTATAGTAAATATACTATACCAACTGTTTGTTTTCAACATTTATTAATTAGTTATCAGATAAATAAATAATAAATGGTACACATTGCATCACACAGAGTTTTTCATTCCCTTACTTAAAAATTGAGATATTTACTTAAAACTCGTAAGTTATGTTAAACGAAAGAATATATAGTGTTGCAGAAACATAATAGCAATAAGATCATCACATTCTACCAAAGAACACGTATAAAATATTATACATTGTTATAGAAACATAACGATAAATAAAGGAACATCTTGGTCAACCAAAGAGCATAACAATCATCTGCCCATTTTCCCGATCTAATTTTCTAAAATACATTTGCTCACATCTGGTATTTCTGTGACACGAACTGAGGACATACCCCCCTACCCCCACCATTAGTCTTTGAATATCCCTAAATTGTTACAACTAACTTAATGTTTATCACTGAAAGCTTAGACCGACGTGGACCAAAGATTTCCTCGAATAACGTGGTTTCTTAGAACAATTTTTGAAAAATATTTAATGTAAACAATATCTATATATATTTCCTGTGTTCTACGTGACCACCCGTATTTGTTCTGATGGATCAAAGTTCGGTCATGAGGTTGATATGCGTGGTTTGGTTTCCAAAGCTAATTTTAATTTTCACCCTTATAAAAAGATCTAATTTTTGTAAGATCATGCTCTTTTCTCTCGATCTATCTATACCTCCCTCTGGCCGTTGATCCTCTGGATGTCTGAGGAGGATTCCTGTCACTTTGTTGACCCGCACATCTGCTTTATAATGTAAGCTACTCTGCTGTATTTATATAGTTATGACTCAATATATTTAATTACATTATGTGTTCATTCGTAATGACTTGCCTTCTGTTGAGAAGATTCGCCCTCTAGTTTCTAATATTAATGAATAATTATATAAACTAATTGCGCTCAACACCTGACGCTGCAGGAGGGTTACAGCCCAACTGTAAGTCCGGGCCATTGCCCAGGCCCCGATGAGGATGTTGTTGATGGGCGTGGCTGAGGTACACAAGATCTGAGGAGATCAATCCTGGGACCCCGGGAGAAGTCCTGTCAAGTTTGGTGAACTAGCCTCACTTCGTATCTCTTTGAGGATACAATTAGAGATCATGCTAATTCCCAAGTACTCACATCGGCTGGAGTCGAACCCATGATATGCTCCGGAACCCGGTGTCACATGACCTGGTCATTTCTATCCCCATATCGAACACAAGATAAAGTTCAGCCAAGTGAGGCATTAATTGTGACATATCATTGGTTTTATAAAATCAGTGTATTTTATATATAAGAATTTTGTATTTTTTTAGACCTAAGACTGTATTTTTTTAGTCTTAAGACTGTAAATTTTTTTAGTCTTAAAACTGTGTATTTTTATTAGTCATACAACTTTAAAATGAGAAGCTATTTGGTTTTTGAAATACTTGAGGAGGTACGATAAAATTTAGATTTTTACACTTATGCAAAGTATCCTCTAATTATTATTATTATAATTATAATTATTATTATTATTATTATTATTAGCACCACGTCTTACTACCCGTTCGGGTTATACGCACTTACGCTAATGTGTAATGGTAGGGTGGTTGTGAGATGAAATGGAGGACCTACAGTTTAACGTGGAATCCGAACCACGGTGGAGGCCTGGCATTCCCCACATTCACAAGATGTCTTGTCAGAGGTGAAGGAAGGGTTTGGAAATCAGATAAATCTGTGCCCGGACATCCGCTAATTAATTTTATCGAAGAAATGAGAGGCGCCATATTGTTTATAATGTTAAACAATGCCTGGATATGAATTTTAATTGAAATCTTTGAATCCGATTTTAAGAAAATAAATTTATTTTCCCTTCAGTACACTACCCTTATTTTTAGGATCATATGTCTCGTTACGAAAATAAGAACTGAAACTATCGGGAACCTTACGAAAACCTTAAAAAGCAGGCAAATCTTTAAAATGATTTCAACTATAGATACACAGACGCGCAGATAGACGACATCATGAAAACCACTTATTTTGAATTCAGTAAACACCCATTCAAATCTTAAACAAATATTTTATTGTGTGAACAAATTGAGCTTTGCTTTCATTCTTAGGGAAATATGAAGATGTGCACATCGGGCGTATTAAAAAAAAATTGCATCCATTGCGAGCCTTGAGCCTTAATCAACGCGAGAAAAGCTAAATTTTATATCAAATAAATATAAACTTCTTTTATCTAACTTGAATTATCAAGTATAAATATCAACTTAAAATACAAATATAAATAATAGAAGAGTTTTCAAACTTAAATTCAAAGATACATAATTATAGTTGGGTTAGTTGTTATGTATTAATCTAATGGGTACATTTTTTTTATTTTATCCAATATTTACAAGTGATATAAAATTTACCAGTTACCGTAATCGTTTATGCATTCCAATAAAAGTTAATTTTAAATTATATTATACTACTATAAAGCCACATGACTGACTGACTCACTCACAGACATTAATGTTTCTCCACTTCCAGATGAGCTAGAATCTTGAAATTTGACAAACCTATACCTTTTAGCCTGCAACCGACGGGAAAATTCCAAAAACTTAAAAAAATAAATTTAACCCCCGAAAAAAAATGCAAAATATCTGGCAACTTTAAAGTCGGTGCAGACCTTTCTTTGGAGGTCTCTTGTGGCTAAACGGTAAGACCTATCAAAAAACGGCTCTGGAATTACAACAAGCAAAGCGAGTTTTCGACATAAAATGATTCACTGTTTATTTTGTAGCACTAGGATTGCTCTATTTTAGATGACTATTGGGGAGTGGGGTTGAGATTCCTCACTGTCCCCCTCGCAATTGGTGACCGCGGCCCCTTATGTATATACTACCACGTCTTACTAACTGTTCAGGTTATACGGATTCCTACTAATTACGTTAGGTGTGGTTAGGGATGAGGTACGTTTAATTTAGGAGGGGTGTATCCGCATTTGTGTGGAGGAAGAGGGGGGAAGCCTTCTTAAATACACCCAACCGGGATTAAAACCCCGAACTGCCTACAGTACAGTCAGTGCAGTACAGTCTAAAATGAGAGTGACGCCTTAGACTATGTGACCCCCAGATCAGGCTTATATATATATGATTAGCCATTAATTAATAGTTGTATTTAATAGAGTGACTTAAAAATATATATATTATGAAAATGGTAAAAATGTGCCTGTTTAGTAAGCAAAAGTATCGAATTAGTTTTTGTTCAAAGTTTAAATTCAAAGTAAGCCAATGTATAGCTCCTTGTTTTGTAAGTTTCCCTACGAGATGTGTTGAGCAACACCCTGTATCCTAAGTTTTAATGGCACCATTAAATCCCTTGTGTGACATCGAACACTTGAGGGTAAAGTTCTTCATCCCCTACACACGCTCAACCCTTGCATCTCTGTACTTTAAGCCCTATCAGAACTACCTCCATTTCAAATCCAAGAACTCTCCAAATAGCACTAATAGCTCAAGTTTAACCAATATGGCTTTCAAGAGAGAGATGCTGTGTTCTATTACTAGGTAAGTTATCGTTGACACAGTTAACGGGATACGTTTTTAATACATCAACCCCTCTAGATCAATTTGTACTTTTAGTCTAATCAAATTTAATAATTTTGCTTTAAATTTCATCCATTCATACGTAATAATATTACATTATCTCGTTATACTTAGAATATTCAACCCGGCAAAGACTTATCTGATTACCAAACCCTTCCTTCACCATTGACAAGACATCTTGTAAATGTGAGGAATGCCAGGCCTCCACCGTGGTTCGGATTCCACGTTAAACTGTAGGTCCTTCATTTAATCTCACAATCACCCTACCATTACACATTAGCGTAAGTTCGTATAACCCGAACGGGTAGTAAGACATGGGGCTAATAATAATAGAATATTCAAGTCCTCAAATTTAAGATCTAAGTATGCTTAAAAGCTAAGTAGTATTTTTATTTTTGCTACAGGGAAAATTTAACTAGGGAATTGTGCAGTAAATGTTGTATTTATTTATGTTAAAGTTTTACTAGCATATTTAACTGGGTGAGAGGATGAAATATTGACTAAACAGATGAAATAAAGAACATATAACAAGTTTCAGTGGACGCATGATCAGAGGCTAGCAGTAGACAATACTGGTGTTGACTGGAAGATTGAGGTTCAAATCTTGGTTGGATGTGCTGGGAGCAAATTTTCCAAAATGGTTTTAAATTCTTTATCCACGCAAATGAGGGTACACTTCCTCAAAATATAACATTCTTAGTGCCTAAAACTATTAGCGTAATTAGTACATAAACATATAACCCAAGCGGGTAATAAGACATGGTGCTTAAAAAACATACAACATACCCCACACAATTGCGCAAACTGGATCATACTGAGTATTAGAGCTTTGAATAAAATGAAAAAATAAAATAGATTTTCAGTAAATTGCCCTTAATTTAAATAAGTTTTCCCATTATAACAATCGCATCATCTTGTTAACACTTTTTATACATATAGTAGTACATTTTAAGCAGAATTTTTTAAATATATATAAAAAAGAAAAATTAACGAAATTAATTTATTTGTACGCTATACTTTTAAATTATTTGTAATTTGTAAAACTATGATTATTTTTTATTATTTATTATTAAAAACTAATTTAAGCTACCGATTTTGAACTCAAATTTCAAGGTAAATCTCAAAATATTTCAAATTATCTACACTTTTTCATAAGTAAGCTACCCTTAAATTGATTTATTTAAGGGATTTTTTTTTAATAATGTAAAATAATCCACAAATAAAAATTTTGAAAGCTCCTAGAGCCATTTCCAAAATATTCAAATTTCACAAAAATCAATCATCAATAAACTACTATAAATGTATATATATATATATACAATTCATTCATGACTAAGTTTACCAGGATGACAGCTCGAAATGTTACTAGAAGTTATCCCTAATATATCACTACGCCAACAGCTGACATATATCACTTTGGATGACTGTAATAAAAACGGGTTGTAATATATTAATGTGATAGTTAAACACAGTAATTTAAACCAATACTATTTATATATTTATTTGAGGACGGACACAAAGTTTACTTATCGTTTTATTCCACTTAAAAAAAAATTCGTACCACTTTCACAAAAACTTCTAGCGAACATAACTTCAAAATGGCGACTGACGAATTTAAACCATATGATTGAACCTGACGGTAAACAAGTTGTTTACAATGATGCAGACACGCAGTTGATGAAAATATTTTATTCAGTTCAATATTTCAAAATAGGATAAAATAATCATAAAATCATTTATTGTATGTAAAAGAAATGACAAGAATTTTCTCTTTTCCAAGTAAATACGATGCCTGTATTAAAAGATATTGATGTGTGCACTATATTACACAAAATCAGTAACATTCCAAAACGAAGAATAAGTACTTTTAATTATGTTTAAAATATTGTTTCAAGTTGGATAAAAAGAAATTATTTAAAAAAATGAAATAGTATGAGAAAAATGAAGTTTTCGTTATTTTAAATGTAATATATAACAGATAATTAAATATCTTTACATTTATAACAAAACAGTGATCTTTTACAAGTGTTGGCAACCCAAAACCTAAACATATGATTTTAGAACTGTCATCCAGGTAAAAACCTATCGTGAACAGTCTGTAATTATGTTCAATGTAAATCTTAACAGATACCAATTTTGAAACAAATCGCAACAACATTTTTCTCTTAAATTCAAAATTAAATAAGGTATATTTACTCTCCAAAATATGTTTGAAGCTGTAGTTGTCATGTTCATGTCAAACACTCCCCAGATATACACTTTAAGAAAAATCGTTAGAGACATTTTCTAAATATTTTTAATTTTCAAACATTTCCCATCAGTAAATTTACCTTTAACGAATTGTTGCCCAAAAACTAACGATACAGTGCTATTGCTCATGTCAAACAAAACTTATAAAAGCATTTTAATAAAATATGCTATAGCCGTTTTCGAAAAATGTTGAATAAAAAACATCACTCATCAGTGCATTACCCTTAATTTGAGGACTAGAGTAAAAATGAATGAACTATCCCAAGTTATTGTCTTATTAAATATAAATATTAAGTTTGAACAAAATCTATCCAACCGTTTTGGATTCGTGGCTAAGGACTATATACATGGTCCCGTACAGAAATGTAAAATCCACTTTTTGGGGGTTTTTTTACACATAAAACGTAAAGATTTGTTAATATATATATATGTTTATGATCACTATACTTTCTCTTTATATGAGAAAGTAAAATACTGCAGTGAGGATCTTGCATTTATAGACGTTAGACTAAAATTCTCTTGTTCCCCGTAGAGGAAGATTTTAGAATTCGTAGCCCTGCCAGGAGAAGTGCGGATTGGTGCTAGCATCTAATTTTATCTTTTGTTTTCTAATCCTCTCTCCTAGTTAAGTTCAGTGCATTTATTCTATGCTAACCTCATTTATATCCATTATATTAAAGTTTTAATACCACTGCTTTAAATGTTTCTAAAAATATTAATGTTATTGACACTAAATCTAGTTAATTAATGAAAATCCGTACTAAAATTTTAATAACCTGTGTGTTTTTTAGAGTCTCACGTTTCATAATATAGCACTGTAATTTATTTCCCCTGGCAACGCCATTGCTGCTGAAACTAAGATAGCGTTTTATTATACAAAGTGGAAATATAATGCATTAAATTAATTTAAACTCGAAGTTGCTTTAATTGAAGATACGTTCCTCTGAGGATTTATAATGGACATTAAAATTGTGAAACTTCACTTTTGCTAAAATAATTCTAAATTAATTTACATTATTTGCTAAGACGTAGTTAAAAATAACAAATAATGATATTTGTTTAAGGAAACTAGATCTATGTTTCCTCCTCTACCATTTATCATCTCCGAACTGTGATATTACACGTTATATACCGTTGAAAATAATATTATTCTACATTTTCATTAAATATAGGTACATGTAAATACATTTCACTTTGATTTTAGTGCCAACTTATGTTCAGGGCCAGATTTACATGTTAAAGCTCACTAGGCTCTTGTTGTTCTGGTAAAAAAATAACTTATTTAAAAATTTTAATTTGTTAGTGTTAGGCAACCTTTTTAAGTAAATAACATTTCGAAGTAACAAAATTAATTACCTTATAATTAGGTCAGTCCAATATACACTTTATACTACCTTCTTCATATTTTTGAGCATATTAAAAACTAAATATTATAAATAAATAAACTGATCCCTAAATAAACGCAGTTGAAAATATAATTTTGTAGGAGAGCTGTCAGTATCGGTCGCAGCGTGCTCAGCTTATTTTGTATATTACGTAACCGAATACCTTCAAAAGGAGCCAATGACGGATATTAAAGACCAAAATGTACATGTCAATTCGTTAAATATAATCTACTCAATGCCTTATTTATAGGTAGACTTGTTTATTAAATTATCCAAAATAATTCTTGATGGAAGATCATTAGCATCATTCGCCCTTCAAGTGCTGCCGCCCGGAGAGTTGCCCTCTAGGCCCTGCCTAATGGGTCTTGTGGTCAATCCGGCCCTGCTTTTATTAAAATATCTAACCACTTCTACAATAACGCTGAAATTTAAAATATCTACCACACATCTCAGTTCACCTGAACGCACAACCTTTAATATCAGATTTTGATACAAATATTTTAAAATATTGTTTTTACAAAATTAAAAACTCATGTTTGAAATAATTTAATATAATTGTTTTCAAGAAAATTTATTTGCATGCAGAGCACTAATTGTGATGAACAAGAATTCATCCACTTATACATAAATTAAAGATCTGTTTCAGCTTGGGCTCGAGCCAGAATTTCTGAGAATATACCCCTCAATTCTCAATATCTTATTCCTCTCTCCAAACGGAAAAGCAAAGATAATTCTGTTTGTCTGAACCTGACGTTACAAGTAAGTGCAGGTAGCAAGTAAAAAACAAGTTCCATCTTAAAAATAAAGCTGTTTTCTAGTACAGCACAAAAATGGAGGGGAAATGGAAACTCCAACACAAGGAGAAAAATATGTCGACATCGATGTGACACATAAACTTAACCTAAAAATAACTTGCTTTCATATTTTTATAGGAAGGGGGGAGGAGCTTATCTTTCGTTCCTCCTTCACTCAATGAAATTATAAAGGCAGTTGTCAATGAATTATGTATCAGTTGTTTCTTCAGTCCCCTCTCCCTTCACTTCACTTCACCATTCCGAACTCCTTGGGAAGGTCTTGTGCCACTCCAGTTGAAAAAATAAAAAATTGCAGTCAGGGACATTTTTAAAGGGAGGCTTTGTTCAACAAAATCATACTTGAATAGTATTTTTTTTGAACATGAATTTTTCCATGAACATAACATTATTTTATATAACTAAGTTCTTTTAATTGATTTTCTAGTCTTAGTGAAATTTAAACTTTCAACATTAACCCAAATGATTCTATTTTCACTAAACATCTAGTATTAGGGTAATATATTATCAAGAAGGACATTTTGATTTCTGTGGAATATATTATCATCAATAGCCTCTTGGTCTAAGTGGAATACATCATAATAGACCTACTGGTCGTAGTAGACTATATTGACATCGTTGACCTCCTGGTCTTAATGGAATATACTAACGTAATTGAGCTCTTGATCTTAGTTAAGTATATTATCAACATTGAATACCTAGTATTAATAATTAAATATATTATCATCATTGTCTTCCTAGTCTTAACAGAATAGAACAGATAGCAGCAAGTGTGCAAGTGAGAGGAGGAGAGGGAAAGAAAGTGCAGAAGGAAGAATGGGGGAAGGACAAAAGACGATGGAGACACAGACTTATTTCATGATGATTATGATGATAATATAACCATTATAGACTTCCTGGTACTTATGGATTCCATCTTATATTCTCATTGGAATCTATATAAACAAGATCGTCCTTCTCTTCTTAGTGAAATAAAAGCCATCATAATCATTATACTTAAAGGAATTCAAAAATTAGACACTATGAAATTCGTCTTGTTGAATTTGTTCGAAATTTGTTGTTAATATTTTATTTTAGAATGCCATCTTAATTTACCTACCTTTTGAAATAAGAATTTTAATCTGAATTCATCTTTAATTTGTGAAGTAACCTAATTAATTTAAATATCTATTAATTTACAACGATCCTTTTAATTCGGTTGAAACCATATAAAGTATTTTTTTAATGTTTTAGATTATTTCCTAACCCAGTTTTTTGTAGTAAAATGACATTATTTGGTTTTTAAATCTTTCGTAACTCTTTTATTTGATCAACAATACATTTTATATAATAGCTCGAATGGTGTTTTAAATTTTAAGTGCTTGTTTCTATTCAGTCTTTTGAAAATTGGGAACAATACTGGCTCAACTTCTTGTTATAGTGAGCGGAAAAATCATGATGATTACTATTGATGTAAGTAATGGGTGTGCACCAGTTTTAATAAAACTGGACGAGGCCTTTTCATTTTAATTGATTTTTAGCACCCTACTAGATTTTGATAATCTTTTCTTATATTTACACAAAAGTTTATTAACGTGTATTTTAATTGTTTATTACTTCGAATTAAGTAAGTTGCATTTATTATGTGTAACTAAACCATTTATTATACTTTTTTAAAACCCAATATTTACGAAATCATTTGATAAATTGAATGGGTAAACATTAAAAAAAGTATATTTGTATTTCATGTTTGATCAAGTTCCATCACTGAGTTCAAGTGCCAAGAGAGACCAAAATATTCTCAAACAGAGACGGTCGTTACATTAGTCATTATTGCTATGACATAAAATAATATAAGTGATGTGACCCTTAATTAGCTACGAAAGTTAAAACTTTGTGATAAATAATACTTTAAATTATTAGATTAAGCTCTAACAATAATTTTATTATTATTATTAGCACCGCGTCTTACTACCCGTTCGGGTTATACGCACTTACGCTAATGTGTAATGGTAGGGTGATTGTGAGATGAAATGAAGGACCTACAGTTTAACGTGGAATCCGAACCACGGTGGAGACCTGGCATTCCTCACATTCACAAGATGTCTTGTCAGAGGTGAAGGAAGGGTTTGGTAATCAGATAAATCTTTGCCTGGACCTGGGATTGAACCCCGGCCGCCAGCATAGAAGTCTGACACCTTACCCCTAGACCACCAGGTCACCAACAATAATTTTGATAGTAAAAAGCACTTCAATAGTTTCACAACTACTAAGTGTTATCGTGATAGGGTGGTGTATTTAAAACATATAAAGTGTTATATTTTATATCTGGAAAAAGTGATAAAAGACCAAATATATATTGACATATTATGAATACATTTTACTAGCTCTAGTAACTTTGATAACTGTTAAATACCGTACTTAGTTTGACATTGTTTGTAAAATTAATATTTAATATATTATTATCAAAGAAAGAACATTTATGAGTTTAGGAAATATTAGTATGATAGTAAATTATGTTATTATTTGTTCAATTTTTAAATCTTTCTGGTCATGTGGGTCCAAATTGTAAACGCATGTTGTTAATTTAATTTGGTAGATAAAAACTACGTGTATAAAATATGTTTGTCTTAAAATAAAAATAAATGTAAAACAAAGAATAATATCATTTTATTTAAACTTGCTGGTATTCAAACCACTGCTTCCCATGAAATTGTTTCAAAATCGCCAGTGTCTTCCTTAGTGCATTCCCTCCTTACTTCCTCGTGTCTTATTTCCCTCGGTGGTTGACACTTTGTTCTTGTCTTAAAAATATATTCCCCTCTCATCTTCATTGTAAGAGTATTTACGAGTGACAAAATGTTGACATCCACTAAATATTCTAAGAGACGTCTCCTTGAAGAAATAAAACCCAAGTCAACGATCTCACAGAACAATACATTGAGAGCTCTTTTCTCTCAAATTTTCACTTTATCATCTAAAGAGAAAGTATTGTATTAGTAATAATTTTTTACCTCTAGATTATAATGAATCATTACTTCTTATGGGCCCCCAAACCTAAAAACGTTTATTTTATAATAATTCCACCTTTCCTCATGTTTGTATAGGTCTGTATGTCTCTCTGTCCTTGGATACAAATCTGAAACGGTTACTAAGGTTTTGTCCAAACTTTATTTTACACTTTACATCTTGGAAATAAATAGGAATTTTGTTGTTGCGGTGATTTTAACTTTAGCCCTTAAACTAGGGGTACTGTATTTACTAATGAATCACCCGTTTTGAATTCTAAACTATTTTTAAAATGGCTCTAACGATTTTGTTTCAAATATCTATCTGGGGAGTGTTCAACATGGCAAATAAAAAACTTTTTTCTTGATTTTTGGCAAAAAATTTCGTTTAAGTTTATTTGACAACTAGAATTTATTTCACAATTCTAAAATGTGTATGATTGATTATAAGCTATAAGTAGTAAATTCATTGATTTCAAATCATTACAGTTCAGGAGTAATTTGTATTCAAACTTACTATTATAGGATTTCATTGTTAAGGTAAAGTAATTAATGTATGGGACTGAAATTTAGTACAACTAGGCAGTCATAATATATGTTAACAATGAAATATTACCAATATTTATCCATAAAAGGGTATATATCAGATTGCAGCTATCTATGTTTCTTATTTGATGGGCTACCCTAACTATGGTAACGTGGTCTGAAATATCAGAATCACAAGTTTTAAAAAATCTAAATATTCACACCCTTATGTTTCCTAAAACAACCATTCAGAGTTTCATCTCTCCAGGTTTGATATTTTGGAAGTACTGTACTTTCACTAGTTGTTTAATGTGTTAAGCTAGGACTTAAATTACATTGTTGTAATATGAGAGGTTATCAGCTGTATGAATATCTTATATAATTCTTAATATGACTATAAGAGAAATTAAATAAACATTTTATTTATTAGTGGGAATACGAAACAACAAAACAAACAACACTATTATTTCTCCTTGGATTTAAGATTTTAACAATATAATCTGTAATTTGTATTACTTTCTCGCTATCTTACAGGTAGAGAAAGAATTGTGATCGCAAAGAAAAATTAACTTGAGATTTATATAAATCTCGACGTTTCATGACCCTCCGAATCCGAAAAAGTTGTTTTTGAATTTATGTTTGTCTGTTTGTAGCTCCAACTAGAGCTTAAACTATTTTACTGATCGGGCTAAGACTTGGTATCTAGGGTTAACATAAGGTGGCACTGAGGAGAGATTTTGGAATTGGATAACTACCCCTAAAATTAAGGGTAGTTTAGTGAAGGGCAAAAAGAGAAAAAAACTATTTTTATCAAAATCGGATCCAACGATGTTGATTAAATTTCATTTAAAAACATTTTTAAATATTCCAAACAAAATGGTTTCACACAATATTTTGGCAAAATGAATTAAGGGCTTCGGTCTGAAAAGAAATTTCTCAATTTTTTTTATCATATCGCCAAAACTATTTGAGATATGAAATTAATTATTATATCAAATAAGCAGATATAATTATATAACAAATATTTTATTCGAAACATGGTTTTATAAATCAATAGCTTTCAAGCTATGCGAAATAGGCATGCATATATATATTATATATATATATACACTTAATTTTGGGGTGAAAAAGACACATAGACAGGTGGCATTGCGAATACCACTTTTTAAGGTTCGGGGAGTCATTAAACGGCGACATCCATCAACATTTCAGGTTAGATATTTTTATGGTCGCAATAGGTACTTTCTTTACCTTGGTGTTCGAAAAGTTTATATATATATATATATACAAAATTAAGAGTAGTTTAATAAAAAGTGCAAAGAGAAAAAATTGAATTTCTCAAAATCGACTATAATATTTTTTATTAAAATTAGTATCTAGGTGTTGATTAATATTATAAATAGACTGGCTGGTCTCATTTTCCCACGAAAATTATTTTTTAGATACTTTACAGAAGTGTAAATTTCCGTATCTACGCAATTATTTGGGATACTAATTAACTTATCATTACAAAATTGTAGTACTATTAAAAATTAAAAACTTTTAAATGAAATATATTTTATAAGACCAACGCTTTCTGAGATATTGGCAAATATATTAATACAATTTTGTGAAATTTATTTGTAAAGAGATACTAATTAAGTTTTAACGCAATAATTCTCTAATGCCATAAAGTAATCAAATAAGTAAAAAGTAAATAAGTTGATATTGTTTTTCCTTTAACCTCACAGGGGAAATATTTGTATAGCACAGGGGCGAATACAGGATTTTTGTGAGCAGGGGGAAGGGAGGAGGGACGCGGTTTCTCCCATCGGGATCGGGAGGCATTCCAAGAAATTCTGACATAAAAATAACTCAAAATTCCAGAGTAAATCTTTAAGTAATTTTTCAGTGTAGCGTTAAACTTGAGAGTAATCCTCTAATAAAGTGTATAACTCTAAATTTGCCATTAGTATTTAAATTTATTATAATCAAATAATAAGAATATCAACAAATCATGATTATTAAGATTGAAATTAGTTTAAAGACTATAACAATTATTATCTAAATAGTTTTGTAGCTATTCAATCAATTAGACCAAGTAGATGGAATTATTCAGATTTGGAACATTTTTTGTTTAGTCACGTTATTTAAAAAAAGATTATTTTAAAGATATTTATTTGTTATTAATCATTGGAATAGTGGTAGTAAAAATTATAAAACAAATTTAAACCTAAACAAGATTTGTGCAACAAGGTAAGAGGCGTGCAACTTAAATTTGGGTAATTTTATTAATGCCTAATTTCACCACTATAATACTTAAAGTGATTGTCTTAATCATTTAAAATAATAACCGTATATTAATCATTTAATAATATTACTAATACAATTTAAAAAGTAAAATCTGATTAATGAGATAATATTACGTGATAATAAAACTTTAACATAGATTTAATTGGTTTAATTTCTTGAAGGGGGGCAAGCCCCCCACCTATACCTCGTCCTGGATCCGCCCGTGGTAT
Organism: Timema poppense; assembly: GCA_902141375.1. Taxonomy (NCBI): domain Eukaryota; kingdom Metazoa; phylum Arthropoda; class Insecta; order Phasmatodea; family Timematidae; genus Timema; species Timema poppense. The sequence continues at coordinate 60,493 of CABFOV010001712.1, read as the reverse complement.
AGCATTGATCTACCTCACTCATTTTAGACTCAATAGTCAATGGTCAAAATTTATAAAAGAAAAATTTAGTATAAATGCGATAACCATAAGATGTGCATCCCCTAATAAAATGACGAAAATTTTAACCGGAAGTCAACATTTTAATACGAAGTGTTGACCCTTGAGGACCCAGTATCGATATTTTTTATTGGTTCAAATATACAAATGAAGACGTTAATTTTTTTAAATAGAGTTATAAAATTTAAAACCGCTACTAAAAAAAGTTGTACATATGTATAGCACAATTTGTTCTCGTGTTTGCTAGTGTATATTATGTTACGAATTATAAGTAAATATTTCAATTTTTAAACAATCGAGCAAGGAAGTCCGTGCGGAGTTCCTTACCATTTATTTGTATTTAGAGTTGACATTTTTTCCTTGATGTTCAAGCAAGACAAAAAAACCAATGAATACTATACTATACTGTAGGCTACTTACTCTATTGCATTATAAACTCAAAAGTTAATTACCGCATTTACAAAAGAAGGTAGCATATCCCTGTCTTGAACTAGTTATATTTAGTTCACCTCCTTACACCCTATCTTTATCTCTATCTTGAGCTTGTTCTATCCAGTCCACCTCACTACACCCTATCATTATCTTGGGCTAGTTCTATTCAGTTCCCCTCATTACACCCTATCACTATCTTGAGCTAGTTCTATTCAGTTCCCCTCATTGCACCCTATAACTATCTTGAGCTAGTACTATCCAGTTCCCCTCATTACACCCTATCACTATCTTGAGCTAGTTCTATCCAGTCCACCTCCCTACACCCTATCCTTATCTTGAGATAGTTCTATCCAGTCCACCTCATTACACCCTATCTCTATCTTGAGCTAGTACTATCCAGTCCACCTCCCTACACCCTATCCTTATCTTGAGCTAGCTATATCCAGTCCACCTCATTACACCCTATCCCTATCTTGAGCTATTTCTATTCAGTACACCTCATTACACCCTATCCTTATCTTGAGCTAGTTCTATCCAGTCCACCTCATTACACCTTATCTCTATCTTGGGCTAGTTATATCCAGTCCACCTCCCTACACCCTATCCTTATCTTGAGCTATTTCTATTCAGTACACCTCACTATATCCTATCTTTATGTTGAGCTTGTTCTATTCAGTCTACCTCATTACACCTTATTACTATCTTGAGCTAGCTATATCCAGTCCACCTCACTATTCCCTGCCACTATCTTAAGCTAGTTATATCCAGTCCACCTTACTACACCCTATCTTTATCTTGAACTTGTTCTATCCAGTCGACCTCCCTACACCCTATCCTTATCTTGAGATAGCTATATCCAGTCCACCTCATTACACCCTATCCCTATCTTGAGCTATTTCTATCCAGTTCACCTATCTATACCATATACTAATCTTGAGTTAATTATATCAATTTTACAAAATGTCAGTTTTAAAATTGATTAAAAAAAACTCTACCTTAAGTTCACACCCTCAGTTTCCCCTAATTAGCAGGCAAAATTTTAAATTTAAAGGGTTCTTGGCTTATGATGTTTTGCGTCTACAGGCACACCCCCACACACAAATATAAATTAAATTTCAATACACTACAACCAGAACGCAGATCAAATGTCAAGCCAGTGATACCAATGATAGTTATATTGGGGTTTTAATCCCATCTCGTGCATGTACATTTCCTCCAAATTATACCTTCTTCATCCTTAACCCATTATTAATGCACATAACGTCCAGAGGACCAACATGGGATTCCTTTTTTGTAAAATGATGTGGCCAAACAAAATTGAGCCTTTTTTGTAATTTAGGTGGATAATTATTTCTATAATCGAAAAACCTACCATGTATATTTATTCTTTAAGAATTATAAAATAGAGAAATACAATTGAATAATTCATCGAAGAATGTCTTCAAAATAAACTATTCGTTTAAGGTTTTTACTTTATTTTTCTAATGTAAACTTTTTTTCTCCCTTTATCAACAAACGTTTTTCTTAAAATCATGATCATATGTAACCTATTTACACGTTTTTATGGCTATACAAAACACCAATCAAAAGTTTTATATTTGAATGAAATGAAAAATGGCCATTGGGGCCTGGGAATCAAACCCCGGACCCTTGGTTTAGAACGCTAATGCTCTATCACTGAATATATCAGGTATTTATCCGAGCTCAGGGTATTCTTCACTAAAATATTTAGGAATAATCTGTAATGAAAATGTGAATATCATCTACTACTTAGCGCTATCATTGATATATTTACTTTTAGCACCGCTTCTTCAATAGCTAATCTATTATATTGGTTAATTAGGGCTATTGTCACATCCAAATATTATATTCTTTAAATTGAATAGTGACACATGGACACGGGAATTGAACACCGGACCTTTAACCTAGAATGTCAAAGCTCTGGTTACTGAGATGTCCAGGACTCGTCATCAATATCATCCCAGCCACTGGCTAATCAGTTGTGGCTTTTTGTCGCCAGTAGTACAAATACATTGTACATTACAAACGAATCAAGATGGAAGAAAGCCACGACACACAATTACGTGTATATGAAATGCGAAGCTTGGGGGATGAATCAATCCCTTGTCCAAATGTGATTTTTCAACTAATTTGTTTTATCATTGAGATTCGATTCATTTACATAATTATAATCATCCTTTCCTTAAACTTCAGCTATCATATATAATTAATTGTAAAGCGTGGATTTCTTCCAGCTAATAAATATTATTATTATATATATTTATTCATTGTTAGCACCACGTATTTACTATCCATTCGTGTTTTACGCTTATGTAACCTACTAATTACGCTAATAATTACAGGGATTAGGGAGTTTATATTCAGAAGAACCACGCTATGTACTGTAAACGGGACCAAGATTCAAAACTTGGTCTCCCCGTCATCGGCGGTCTAATATACTGCGAGAGTAGGTGACCTGGCGGTCTAGGGGTAAGGTGTCAGACTTCTGTGCTGGCGGCCGGAGTTCAATCCTCGGTCCCGGCACAGATTTATCTGATTACCAAACCCTTCCTTCACCTCTGACAAGACATATTGTGAATGTGGGGAATGCCAGGCCTCCACCGAGGTTCGGATTCCACGTTAAACTGTAGGTCCTCTATTTCATCTCACAATCACCCTACCATTACACATTAGCGTACGTGCGTATAACCCGAACGGGTAGTAAGATGCGGGGCTAATAATAATTCTGCGAGAGTAGCGTGTTAGACCTAGTGGTGACCAAAGAGGGTTATTGTATTCATTGATGTTTTAGTTACTCATTAGTAGAACCTCAATAAACTTAAATAAATATGTTGAATTTATTTTTATAATATTGAAAGTGTTTATCTTAGAACAAAAGTTTGTTTGGCAAATACGTATAGGCCTACATTAACAACTAAATTTAAACGAAAATTCGGAGCTCTCTTGTCCACTCATACAATATTCTTAATCTACATAAAATATAAGTTATCGAACGAAAATATAATTGAAACATTCATCTGAGTTAATTTGTCGTTCATGACATTCTAGTAAATATTCCTAAGATGCTGTTACAAATCTGAGCTCCTCGTTGATCTACCTAACGTAATCTCTCAGACGGAATCTCACAGGAATTGAGGATGGGGACGCAAACAAAAAGTCTCTTATGAAGTCTAAAGACGTCAATCAGTGTTGTATGCGTACCGAGATTGCTCTATTCCATAGTGAATATATCTGTCCTCCTCCAACACACGCACAACCTTGCCTCTTTGGGCACAATCGCATTACGTTTACACCAAGTTTCAAATACGGTTTCAACATTAAACCAAGTAGGTCATCGTTCTCTTAAAATACAGTTCCAACATGAATCTGAGGAAGTGATACATCTGAGATGTATATGATTTTACCCAAATTAGTGTTTACATAATCATTCTCGTGTTGGATCGGCTTTATGGTGATGGGGAGATTGCGGTTCGATTCAAGGTGAGGTGTGTTAAAGGTAGGTTTTATTAAATAGTTTCCCATTTCACTGAAATGCGTGAAACAGTCCTCTAAGATTCTAACTTACTCATCCCTATTTCATTGGAGTAGATAATGTATGCATATAAGAGTCTAAGCCTACGACATAATGGATTGTTTTTACTTTCTCGTTATGTTAAAGGTAGAGAAAGTATTGTGATCGTAAATAAAATTGAACTCGAGATTTTAATGAATGTCGGCGTTTAATGATCCCCAAATCGAAGAAAGTGGTTTTTGAATTTACATCTGTCTGTCTGTCTGTCTGTCTGTCTGTCTGTACCTCAGACTAGAGCCTAAACTATTTTACTTATCGGGCTAAAACTTGATACATAGGGTTTTCATAGGGTAGACCCAAGATATTTTTGGAATAGGTTACATAACCTTAAAATTAAGGGTAGTTTACTGAAGGGAAAAAAAGAGACACAATCGATTTTCTCAAAACCAGCTCTATAGATTTTGATTAAATTTTATTTCAAACATCTATAAATATTCCAAACAAAATGGCTACTCTCAAAATTTCGGTGAAATGACTTTAAGGTTTCCAGTCACATGCGTAAATTCTCATGTTTTATCATATATCTGGAATTATTTGAGATATTAAATTACTTACTATTGAAAATATGTAGATTTATTTATAATACAAATATTTTATTCGAAACATATTTTTATAAAACCAATAACTTTCAAGCTATACACAAATATATGTTTATTTTAACTTTTCAAACACTAAAAGGTAAAGTATTGAAACCGTAAAAAAAANNNNAAAAAAAAAAAAAAAAAAACCAGAAATGTTGATAGATATTAACGTCTCATGACCCTCTAAGACTAAAAAGTGGTTTTTGCAATGCCGTGTGTCAGTGGTCTGTTTAACCCTAAAACTACTAGTAAGAGTATTTAAATAAACAGCGAAAAAATTGATTTCTCAAATTCGGGGCTAATGATTTTGATTAAAATTCGTATCTAGGCGTTGATTAGGATTAATAATAAACTGGCTAGTTTCATTTTCCCGTGAAAATTACTTTAAGGGTATTTTACAAAAGCGGACAGTTTTGTATCTCCGCAACTATTTGAGATACTAAATAACATATCATTGTAAAATTTTAGTATTATTAAAGATAAAAAAAATTGTATTTGGAGTACATTTTTTATAAAACCAATAGTTTCTGAAATACTGGCAAATATATGAATACAATTATTTTTTTTCGCTTTAGTTGTGAAGATATATTACTTAAGTTTAAACGCAATAATTCTCTAATGTCATAGGGTAAGCAAATACGTAAGAGTCTCAAGAAGTTGGTGTTTTTTTTCCCTTTAACCTTTTAGGGAAGTTGTTAGTCTAGCACAGGGGTGAATACAGAATTTTTGTGAGGTGGAAGAGACGTGGGTTCTTCCATCGGGATCGGATCGGGGATGGGTGGGGGTACCTCAAGAAATTTCGACATAAATATATTTGAAAATTTGAGAGTTAATTGTTAAGTAATTTTTAGCTGTAACACTACCCTTGAGAATAATCCTCTAGTGAAGGGTATAACACGAAATATGCGATTAGAATTAAAATTTATTAAAAGCTAATAATAAGAACATAAGCAAATAATGATTATTAAGAGGGAAAAAAGGTTAAACACTACAACAATCTCTTATATAAATACTTTTTTATTCATTCAAACAATTAGACAAAATAGATGGAATTATTCAGATTTTCGACCAATCGAATTTTAACTCCACTCTATAGTATAGCTAGTTATTTCTCATTTTAAGTCTAAATTTTACCACTAAGCCATACTAACACGTTACGTGTGTCATATTATTCAAATATTTTGTTTAAAGCAGGTTATTTAAATAACTTATTTTAAAGAGCTTTATTTATTATTAATCATTGAAATAGTAATAGTAACAATGATGATTAAATTTAAAATTGGTTTGAAGTATGGTTAGTGAGATAGTATTGATTGACAATAAAACTAGTAATAACTTTAATATTAATTTAATTGGTTTAATTTCTTGAGGGGGGCACGCGCCTCCCACACCCCACTCCTGGATCCACCTCTGGTACAGTAATGATCTACCTCTCTTATTTTAGACTCAATAGTCAATAATTACCTATTTTATTGGTCAAAATTTATAAAAGAGAAATGTAATAGCAATGCGATCACCATAATATGTGCTAATATGTGCATCCCTTAATAAATTGCTGACATTTTTTTTAACCAGAATTCAAAATTCTAATACGAAGTATTGGCCCTTGGAGACCCAGTATCGATTTTTTTTTATTGGTGCGAATGTACAAATGAAAATGTTACTTCTTAAAAATAAAACTATAAAATTTAAAACCGCGAGTCAAAAAAGGTTTTACATATGTATATCACCATTATGTCTCGCGATCGCTAGTGTATATTTGTAACATTACCAATATGACATAGTTACTACCTGCCCCTAAACAAGCTAATATTCATAGACATCCTGCAATAGAAATACCAATAGAACCTGTCAGCTTGAAATATTGCCTCAAATAAACTTATATTCATAGATTTCCAGCCTTATTAAACATAACGATACTACTATAGGTCTCTACTCACGCATATATCTGCCTTGTGTAGACCGATGTACAAGTCCAGCCTGCTCACCACGAATACTAGAATGAAGAGAAGTTCAAAACACGTTACAAATTGTGCAGCCCCCTGATGTTCCGGCGAATAAAGCCAATAATTTTCTGATTGGCCAGTATGGTACTATTAGAAGACCACTCATGCGTATGTACATCTAGGTTAGCGTACGTGAACTAACAAGCATAGCTCTACACCTGCTTGTTATGTAAGTCAAAAGCAGCGGTAGATGTTCAAGACATTAAGAACCCGGCCTACATGACCAACACAAATAAGCTTTTCCGCCAGACGTTTGCGAATGATATCATTACAAAGGAGAACTCCCACCTTCCCACTTGGCAACTAGACCTATATAACGAGGGAACCCAGACAATCTCATAGACTATTACTTTGGCCACTTCCACGAGAAGTCCTGTTCAGGACTAGGACGTTATATAACTCCCACCTTCCCACTTGGCAACTAGACCTATATAACGAGGGAACACAGACAATCTCAAATACTATTACTTTGGCAACTTCCACGAGAAGTCGTGTTCAGGACTAGGACGTTATATAGCCAGGATGGCTTATAATATCTTTGTTTAGATCTCTACAATATAAATTGCTGCGATGGGTTTGAATTTTTTTTTAAATACTTTGGTTTATTTTGTTATGGAAATCTGTCAGTGTAAGTATCGATAATGTTTTGCTAAAAACTTTAATCTCATACGTAAATTATGTTATGGAGCACTTAATGCTTCCTGTTGCCGCTTGGGCGCTAGCATGGTATTTTCTTGGTTTAAAGAGATAGCCACATTTTTTGGTTATTTTTATATCTTGCAATATTTAGGATAAATATTAAATTTTTAGCTTTTTTGGTTATCAGTAATTTAAATTATTTAAATTACTGATAATGTTTCTTTTGTTGGTTATTTTGAAGACTTATTTTCTTTGAAGTTAATGTTAAAGTAACTTAATTTTGTTGTTTAATATGGTTTTGACTTTAATATTCGCTGATTATTTTAGGCAAAATTACAAGTTCTGTAACGTAACTTTTTCTAGTTTGACATTAAATATTTAAATAAGGGACTTTTGTTTGATTCTTTAAAAGTGACGAGGGTAATTGTTCCGCGAAGGTTTGAGTTTAGTTAGGAAGTCAAACCTTTGTGCTTTAACGTAAATATCTGGTGCAATATTTAAATTTATTTCATAGATTCAAGCCTGTTTTGTCTGTATTCACTGGTGTGAATCTGACACTTTGTGAACCATTTAAAAGAGGCTAATTAAGGTATTTGTAATTTTTGTAATATTTAGTAATTTAAAATTTTGATCCTTTTGATTTGATTTGATCTTAATTCACTGTGATGAATTAGAAACTTGTATTTCATCTAGAAAAGATTCTTTAAACAATAGCAACTATTTTGTTTATTTCATTGGGCTCTTCTAGACAAGTTTATTTTTTTAAGATTTTGAAACGCACTTCGCATGTAATAAATTGATAATATTTATTTGTTTTTCAACACACTTCAGTAAGACCTGTAAGGCCATGCAACTTGTTGTCTTAACACAATTTGTTATACTTGGAATCAAATTCAAGTATTTCTTTAACCTGCAAATGTTTTACTTTTAAATATTATTAGTTATTTTAGAGATCGCCCTCCTCTTTTTTTAGTCTATTGTGGCCGTAACTAAATAGAGTGAGGGTGGGCGGTACAAATTATATTACGAATTTTGAGTAAATATCTCAATTATTAAACTATAGAGCGAGAAAGTCTATGCGGAGTTCCGTACCATTTATTTGAATAGTGTTTTTTTAAATTACAATTATGTCTTTTGGAACGTAAGTTTACATGTAATTATGATCAAACTTAATAACTTTATATCTGACGTACAATATACTAATGCTATTAGTATTTTAACCAACTAAGTCGTGACAAAGTCTTATTAAATAAGACAGTAATTTTCGTAATTGTAGCATCTTAAAATCGAATGGAAGCCCTTTGAAGGAGGCTTATACCCCAACAATGTGACCAAATATAAAATTAGTAAGCTGTGTGAGTTAAAGTTCATGTATATAATATAAAATAAATAGCTTTGCCATTTTAAACATAGCTGATTTAATTTAAAATGGTTTCATTTCACTTACCCTTGAAAATTTCATAGAACTCTTTTCCCCAAAGTGGGATATTTAAGCCTTATTTCTTCACGTTTTACTAACAGGATACCTAATTCGAATAGGGGAAAGTGAGGTTGTTATTTTATAGTTTACTATCCTGACATAAAGAACCTTGAGATAGAACTGGCCTTCAACATTATTCACCCCATCCATTGGGTTACAATGATTTGTTTTTTTTAATAGAAGCGAAGTCTTATCACCAAAATTTTTACAAGATAAAATGTACTGGGCCAATATCTAATTAGTGGGTCCTTCCTTAAGGGAACACGGAGTTGGAAAATTATTCTGATATTCAATTCAAAAGGAGCACAATTTTTCCGCTGTCGGTGAATTAATTAGTCTGACTTGCATTTAGGCAATCCAGAGACAGGTATGTGCGATGACCATTAAAACTCGATTATTATCATAAGGACTGTAGCTATTTAAAAGATGTTAACAGAGTATTTAAACAAGGTGAACAAAACTAATAACGGCAATATTTTGTTTATATTATAAGCTCAGCTTAATTTTCTATTTTAATCTCTCATCGGTCCACTTGGTAGATATATTACAATTAGGAGGAACCGGGTAAATACGATGAATTGTAAATGCTGATCTACCATTATTTTATTTTAATTATTATTAGCACCGCGTCTTACTACCCGTTTGGGTTATACGCAATCTACCCTTCTTGAGTACCCACAAGATGTGTAACGTGCTGAAAAACATCTATTATTGGTGGAATAAACTAGTTGCTGATTGGCCAGAAGGTTCAGGAAAAGTAGGAGAAATTCACTCCATCAAGATGGTTTCCAGAAAACCTAGGTTTTCTTGGTGCACCAGTAAAGAATCCGGATGATTCGTGAGGAAGATCCGATGAACCGGGAGAATAAAATGGAACGAAAGGTACGGATACCACTTACCCGAGTCCATGTAATGATTAAGTCTCAAGTCAGATGAGCTATATAGCTACGGTCATGCTGCGAGCTCTAGTTACAAACGACGTGGGTTCGAGTGGAAATCAGGTTATTGACATGATACTCCTCATGGTTTCTTAGGCCTCATTAGTTAGTTTACATTTTAGTGTAGTTCTATAAAGATTTGTTACACCCTTCAATAAATATATTAATTCATACTTCCTATTGTGTCGTCATATTATGTACAATAAAATCCACATGTGATTCATAAAATCCTATTTATAAGTCATATTTTCAAAAACCCGTCGCTATGAAATGTCAACTATACTTGGAGCCCAAATACAAGATAGCACACACTACCACAATTAATATCTGGCACATGAGTATCACGAATGCTCAATTAATATATCCGAACCACGTGCATATGCAAATCTATATTTTAAACCCTTTCAATCCTGATTAATGGTGTATATAACATTTTAGAAATATTGACTTTCCATTTCCTAAATCTAAAAGCTACAATTAAGATCTGTCATCTCAAAATTGACGTATATGAAGCTACGGAACAGTTTGTTATAATGATTGCTTGGTCATTGGTAAGTCCAGTTCTTGATATTGTTTATTATATCAATGCACGGCTGATTTTTTTAGAAAAAAATTTCATTACTAAGCCACTAGGTCATTAGCCGTCCTTTAGTTGGAACGTAAGATATCTATAGTATATATATAGTAATAACCAAATGTGTGTGTCTCTTTTCGAAGCCTCCAGAATTTTCTATATGACTTAAAAAGCTTAATCTTTCCACACTTATATTATAGACCACGGAACAGAACCTAATTGAACCGAATTTTCGATATATTTTTTAAATAAATGCATTTTTTTTAAAACTATTTCATAGATTAAAAGAACAGTCTCACTTTGGAACTTGAAAAAGCCAAACTAGCAACTTTGCACTTTGTACAGTGAGAGAAAAAGCTCAATTAGACAATGTCACCCTACACCTTTCTTTTAACAAACCTAAAATTTCGTTTTTATAATTCGAGTGTATTTGAGCAAAACCTATTTTCACTCCCCTTTTATTTCAAAGAAATTCCTAACAAAGAGTGAGTAAGAGGTTTCCTTTTTTCAGCTTATACTAAAAAGATAATGTTTATCATATTTATTCAGGTTTAGTTCAACTTTCATTGACAGGCATATATACCAGTAAAGAACAATATTTTAGAACTACAATTTGATAAGACAATCTTTTATTGACCCAAATACTTTATAAATTAACTTACATGTTTTCATATACAAAAATATGTGTGTGTGTGTGTGTGTGTATAGTATTTGAATATTTATTAAATATATATTAAATAAATAGCAATATATATGAAATAAATATACATATTCTGACTGCATTTACTTGCTACGTATGTATATATCCGGGTCTTTAGTCCTTTCAAAGATCACTTTTGAAAGTGGTGTAAACCTTTCCCGCCTCGCATCTTAAGTTCTTCGTGAGGCGTTGCCGCGTCTCTTGCCTCATTTGCATTTGTTTATTATCTCCGTTCCGACGCGCGAATTCTTGGCCTCAATGTCGCTACAAGATTAGAAACAATACTAACAACAATACTACACTTAGACACGTACAGTTATACCTAAGGCGAGGAGAGGGGAGGTGTTTCTTTTTCATTTTGTGTTCTGGTTGATTACTTTCCCCTCGGATTCGCTTGGAGAAGTTCAATGTCTAGAGAACGAGAGTTTTCACGCCGAGGAAAATATTATTGTAGTATTCTGTTCACGGTATATTACCACGGTCTCGTTTTGATGTTGTGATTTAATAAGTTCAAGTGGAGCTACTAGAATAACAGCTTTAATGAGGAGTGGAGGTGCAGGGGGCCTAATGTACATATATTTAATATTATTTTAAAATTGAGCGATAATTTTTATAATAAGCATTTTATGTTGTGCGTGCCAGACCAATTCATATGATGTTCTAAGAATTTTTTCTTTTTAAAATTTAAAAAAAATAGTTAAATTTACTTTTGTTCTGTGACTCCCCAAAAAATTTGAATTTTTTCAATATTTGCTGGATTTTGACAAAACTTGAAATATATATAGGCACCCATCAGAATACAAAGGTATAATTCAAGTTTAGATTTTGGTTGCAAGATAACTAAAATAAAGCCTTCACCAATATTTAAAATTTTAGTACGGCTTCACTGTGGCAACAAAACTGTAAAATAATTTGTGTTTATTAGCTTATTTTTTAAAGTTTTGATAAAAAAAATGCTAATTAAATTTGGTAAGTCAATTATAAACATATCATAATTCGTTGAAATCTCCCTGTACCGATGGTCACATTATAAATATATATGCCGAAATCATTTAAAATCCAATTTTCATAGGAAGAAGCTTAACCGACAGCTAGAAAATACACTGGATTTACCTTCACATAATCATATATCAAGTCATGTGTCCTTTTTGATGGATATTATCAATACCTATAAAATAATAGTAATAATAAAGTAAAATGCTATCAATTTTGGCCACAAACAAATATTTTTGTATTTTCTAAAGGTCCCCTCCTAAAAAAATTGGACTATAGTTTGGTGTGGCATTGATGGCGTGGTCATGGTTTGATTATCAACTGAGTGTTCTCAAAATTGTTTTCTAAATTATTGCTCCTTTGCCTATTAATGCTTAGGTGCAAAATATTCAGTAGTCAAGAATAGGATTATTAGCAACACTAAATAAAGCTAGAAATAAATAATTTATGAACAAAAAATTAATATATTTTCCAACACTATCTTTTTTCACGAAAATATAAATTTTTATTGGTATACGAATCATAAAAATAATTCATGCATGGAGATGGATGTTTAAAAAAAAAAATTAAATGTATAAAAAAATGTATTCATGAAAGTGAATGCTAACAATTTTAACAACGAAAAAACTTGTGGAAACCATCTTATTTTAAAAAAAGTAGTAAAGCAGTTACTCTCCGTCAATGAACAGTAATCACACCTCAGGGTATAGATTAATGATAAAAAATGAAAATGCTTCATGTAGTCCGCCTTTCCCATTGACATTGATAAAACGTCACAGTAGATATGGGATGGTGAATGTTAGCCTTTGATTTTATTTTTATATCTACCACGTCTAGTTGAGATTGTGAGAGTGTATTGTACACTCATTTACGTGAAATATGATAACAAAATATATATCTGTTACAGTCCAAACCCGATTCCAGGACAAACTAGATCAGACTAGGTTGAATTGATAAATCCTAATATCCTCAGGATATACTGGTTTAGCCTGAAATTTTGGGCTAGCTCATAGGATAAATTAGTATAGCCTACAGTTTTATTAGGTCAAACCATGTTTAGGTTAGCTTAGGTTAGGTTAGCTGACAACATTCGTGTATGAACTATGAATTATGAAACCTGTCCAAGGTCGATTTATCGTATCGGTTAAGAAGAATGAAAACTAGTAGTGCCTAAAAACATCAGGCTATATCGGTTTATCTTACAAACGGCCAGATGTATTAATTTGACCTAATCCGAACTAGCTTGTACTGGAATATGGTTTGAACTCTAACATAGCAAATAAAAGTTATTTCTACTTTATATTATAAAATTACAAATCATGTATAATGTTGTTTAACTTGACTATTTTAATCGCATTGGTGTACACATTGTCTAACAAATCAAGACCCCAATATATTTGATTGTTGGTGATTGTAAATTTGTGGTTTGAAGCTTAGTAGGGTGCATTGGGGCTAGTTTTTTTAAACGTCTTTCTCACTCTGTTACCTGCATTCCCTTTGCAAACTAGTTTGGGTGAAAATATTCCAAGCTACCTTCCTTTGGTTTTTGACATGTGACGTATTTGAATTTTAAAGCGTGGGATTATTTATTTTAACATCATATTATAAACAGTATTTTGTGCTTTTAAAATACGTTACTAATTATTTTTGATAAAACTAAATCTATAAATGAAGTCAATTTGTAAAAGCATGAGCCTTAGATGATAGAAAAAAAAATCCAGTATAAATTCCGTAATTTTATTTATTTTTGGTCAAAAAAGTTATGTCCAAAATTTAAAAACCACAATAAGTAGATAAGCTTAGTTTAATTTTATACTAGAAGTAATCTCAGTGTGTATTACAACAAATGCTCAGTCACCGGAGAGCAATATTAGACAAGCCTGACGGTCAGTCCACGTTATTACAGATGTATATAGTTATAATTAGGGGGCGTTCAAGTATTATGATAGCACCTTTTTGGACATATTGGACCCCCTTCCCTCCAATATGAAAGCAAAACAAAGCGAACACCTAAACCCCTGCCTCCCCCTCCTCTTGCTTACGTTATATTCACCAACCTCTTTTTAACTTATTCAAATGACCATTATTTTTTATATACTTTATAAACTGCTTGCAAGCTAATTATTAAGATTAAGGTGTAAATGAGTGGTGTGAAATAATTCGTAATAAACTGACTTTAGATGTATTATACTAAAGAGGTGAAATTATATAAACAAAAATAATTTACACTTAATTGGAATTATAAAAAAAAGTATTATAAGTAAATACACGAGTTATTATAGCTATAAGAATCTCAAAACCTTCTTTAATCTGATGATCAATGGCCTTTAATCCTGGTCTCATCACTTGTAGTTATTATGTGTCCATTGGGGGTGGTTGGGTCCATGCACCCTTCTTGTCCATCTATCTTTGTCTTACGTGAACATTGTTCTATCCCTCGTCTCTCCTTGTCAGTAACAACCAGAAGAGTTCGAAACACCCCTCTCCCTCTCTTTCTCTTTAAGGTACTTACGTAATACTTGAACACCCCTTTACAGTGTTTAGAGCTAAAAATAACAGTTTGTGTTTTTAGAACTGAACATTCCCATGCCGTTATATCTATCTCTCTCGTTCGATGGTCGCGGCTCTACATTTGACATATGTTCTCCCTTGGTTTGGTTCTAGCCGGCCGCGATGCAACACGTGACCCCTATGGAGCTATGTTTGTCCTCACAGATGTTACCGAGGACTGTGTTTCACAGATTGCCTCGACAGTTAGTGAGAGGGTTGAGGGAAGTGGGGAAAGGGAATATCACCATCAGTTTTGCTCAAACTGTCCAGATCAGTGGGGCGTCATTTACAGAGACAGAGGGGAAGGGGGTGTAGTATGTACGACTCACTGGGGCATTAAATTGGTACTGCCCGTTCCGTTTGCGTTGGATCGCCCAAAAATACCTCTTCTTTTTCAAAACCTTACTTGTAATTTGTATCACGGGATTGTTTCAAACAATAATTTTTATATTAGCTTAAGGTGGGAATGAAGGGGACGCGAGAAACGCTCAGTGTTCCTGCAGTTTTTATACCAAAACATTTTTGTCGAAAGAAATCAAATATCGCTGAAGTACAAACATAAAATGTAATGTTCTTCACGTGGTGATATCAACCGTTGTTGAATATTGGTCAAGGGTGTCCTGGAATCTAATGACAACTCAAAAAGTTTCTAATCTAATGTTGCTATGCTTCATGACAGATAATCAATAACTATTGATATTTTAATGTGAAGAAAATCAAATACTATGTTTGTACAAAAGCAATGTTTGATTAATTTTGGCCAATAAATATTTTGCTATTATAACTGTAAAAACCCTAGCCTTATCTGGCGTTCTCTAAATCTCCCTCAAGTTAGTATATCTAAGCCAGTACTAAACGCACAGCCCTAGGGACAGGAATAGTAATTATTATAAAGAGGAGAGTGTACTGAACTGTACCTTTCGTTCACCCCCGAAAAGTAGCACGGTTCAACTATGGCGCAGCTTATAAGATAGGGCCATAGTGTAACACGTCAAAGTAAGACCACCACATTTCAAGATACACATAGTGTATTTTAAGGAATAACTGGAGATTGATTCAGGATACTTTAAATTTAGTAATCTGTCTCCTAATCATGGAGCAAACTAGTTTTTTAAATGCTCCTCTTTTTGATGGGCACGTGGCCTTAATGGCAAGCTAGTCTATCCTAGTTTTCTTGTAATGTAAAGGTTGGGGTCTTTATCCTGGCAAGGTGTGCTTGAGATATTTTTTATTTACGTTTTTCCTCTCCTCTCAACAAAAATTCAGGTACATTTTATATAGTCTGTGCCACTAAAATCCTTGCTATATAAATGTATTTAGCATTGCGTTTATCATGGATGGTTGTGAAAAAACTATAATAAAATGTTTTTTAAGTAAGTGGTCCCCATCTTACTAACTTCCCATCCATTCCAGCCACGTTATCGCACTGGTGGAATAGAATTAGGAAAGTAGAATAATCTATTAATCTATATGAGATTATTTCAAATGTGTGAGGAGAGATATCGAGACATTATTTAGTACCTCTCCTCAGTACTTCCGGCTGGCAATAAAGCCTCAACCACTCTGACACCGACAAATCCAAGAAGACTAACGCCTTTTCCCCTTAAACACCCTTGCGAGTGTTCTGTAAATTGTTACAATTATTATTAGTATTATATTACATAAACCGCAAGTTAGCTAGTTACTTAGCTCGACACCTTAGATCAGTTGATAACGTGTCTGTCTACTTATTTATGGGTCCTGGGTTCGATTTCTGGCATTGCCGTAAAATGTATAATTTGTGAAATGTGGGTTTTACCTTTATCATTGTCTGATTGTTGTGTCTGTTCTAGATTTAACTTAGTTTGTAAGTCGTGTGCTGATATAATTAGTAGGTTCAGAAAGTACACTTCAAATAGCTACCTCAAATAAGTGTGGG
>CABFOV010001712.1:0-39962 GCA_902141375.1 Timema poppense | reverse complement strand
GGGGGGATGTAAGTTAATGCAAGTGGACAAAAAAAATATAATCTTTATTTATCATGGTTTACTAAATTAATCCAAACAATTTTTGAATATATGTCACAAGCATAAGTATCGAAATTAAATAGAAAATGTATCTAGTTATTTAAAATGTTACTATTTAAATGCGACTCTAGTGATGACCAATATTCAAGAATTGTAGAGATTATTATGACGTGTAAGAATTTAAATTATACTTCTCTAGTGAAGTAATATTTTATTTTATTGACTATTTAAAAAAAATCAAAATTGCAAAAATAAGGACTAGCTCACGCTCCATGCCACTACGTCTATTTAGGCAGATAAATAATTTACATACTGCACCCATTCCACCGATTCACTGAGTGCACTTAAAGTTCATACAAAATGTGCTTAACTAATTTGTTTTAACTATGAAACATTATTATAAGTACTACTAAAACTTAACCCATTTTACCAACAAATGTATGACTTGTCGAATTGTCCCACGTTTCCAACGCAAACAAGTAGGAAGACGTCTCATACTACATCAATAAACATAAAGATAAAACGGTAACAAAACATTGACGTATCACTAAACCAAGGGTCCCGAATTTAGTTCACGTGTCCAGATATAATTATTTTAACTTATTAGTGGCCTAGTTAGCTAATGCACCAGTTTCGTATTGAGATAGACTGCCGAAGACAGGGATATCGAGGTTCAAATCTCGGTCAGGTGAACTGGGGTAAGGGGTTCCTAAATGGTTTTCCACTCTCCCTCCACGCAAATGCAGGTTCACTTCATCTATATTTGACCTTTGCAATTTCTAGCTCACTAGCGTGATTAGTACATAAGCGTATAGCCTGAATGGGTAATAAGACGCGGTGCTAAATAATAATAATAGTAATAATAATAAATTTAACTTAATAAAACAATTATATAGTTTTCAATGACTAGTCTGGTATCTACTGACCACGCCTTCAGGAGGTAAACTGGACAAGCACCAAGCCTTAATATCAAAGGTGACCTGGCGGTCTAGGAGTAGGGTGTCAGTGTCTGGGGTTCAATACTCGGCTCCGGCACAGATTCATCTGATTGCCAAACCCTTCCTTCACCTTTGACAAGACGTGTATTAATCACAGCTTGTAAATGTGTAGAATGACAAACCTCCACCGTGGTTCGGATCCCATGTTAAGCTGAAGGTCCTCCATTTCATCTTGCAATCATCCTACAATTACACATTAGCATAAGTTCGTATAACCCGAACGTGTAGTAAGACGTGGTGCTAAATAATAACAATTATAACAATAATAATAACAACTTAACATAAATAGGCATTCTAGTTTATTGCCAATCGTATAAACCGAACAGTTAGTAAAGCGTGGTGCTTGGTATTATTTTATTGCTCAACAACCGTTATATTTTGTCATTAGTTTTTTTTTAACTTTTAGGCCTACATCTTGAACTTAAGTCCTTAAGGGTCCAGGCTCTGTACCATATTACAGATAGTCCCTTCACTCACTGGTTATAGTATAGAGGTTTAGTTTAATTTGCTATACACAATACAGTTCTTTAATCATTGTCATTGAAATAATGACCTTTCGTGATAAACTTCTTAAATAGCAAGAAAATTTCCTTGATAAATAGTTCCGTAGTGCCCAAGACAAATATTCAAAAAATGTTAAGATCTCTATGCGCTAAGATTTAATTAAAATTCGTCTACTGGAGAACTATTATTTTTATTTTGGGGAATGAACATTTTTGCTATCGATACTACTGAGAGACTGATATTTACTAGCACGCCCTTCTATCACGCTTTAAGCTACATTTCGTTCCACCCTAACTTAATCCCAAATTAAATCATCTTCAAAAAATAACGTTTACAATTATTTTTCCAAACTTACTAAAATAAAATAAGAAATTTTTCTCATAGGTACCACCCAGGTACTTTTGACATTTAATTTCTTTAAAAAAATTGTCTGCCTCAAGATTCAATTTGAAGGTTATTTAATAAGGTAATCGTAAGATCGGGTGTAAATAATTTAACTGTTGTAAAGATGTCAAAACTTAATACAAATTAGGCCAAAGGCAGAGAAAATACAGGTTGCATTGGTGTTACAATTTCGCTGACAAAATGAAAGGATCTGTCGTAAAACAGAACACCTATTAATAAACTATTTTTAAACATTACAATAATTTGTTTCTATTACATTTTAATTATAATTTATAGATTTCAAATTCTCAGCTCTCAACCAGGTGTCGAAGTGCGGGTGAAACAAATAGAGATGTATTGGATCTGAATAAAAAAAAACAAATAAAAAAAAAATCTGTAATAAGTATTGTTGTGAAAACATTGAAATTTGGCGTCCCCTAACACATATATTTTGGGTAAGAGGAATAAAATGCAAAAATTGAAGATTCCGCCAATCACGGGATCATTAACAAATCAACTTAAATCCCCTCCGTAAGCCTTATTCATTATTCTCTGAAGCTATTGAAAGTGCATATAAATGCTAGTATTTGTTTATTAGCCACCTCAGTCATAATATTTGCATCCCCCAAATGTTAGTATTTATCTTTTAGCCACCTTTATAATAATTTTTACACCCCCAAATGTTAGTATTTATCTTTTAGCCACCTTTATCATAATCTTCACATCCCCCAAGTGTTGATATTTTAATTTTAAAATTTGCCAGCCACCCTCCTTCTAGTCCTTGATCTTAAACGGACGTTCTTTTGAACTAATACAAATAACAGGAAACCAATGGGCTTCTCTTTCTAACACTTCATCTTAAACGCTATCACGTGGCTTGTGTGTCGGCACCTTTGATCCACTGTCTCGTTATCTGAGTGCTGAAAGGGGGAGAGGGGATTTGAAAGGAGGTGTAACAGGAAGAGTGTAGGGGTAGCTATAAGTGGAGCGTGATGGGGTTGGAACAGAAGGGGGAGGGGGGGGGGAATTGACTGATCTTCCAGATAGAACCCTGCAACTTGATGGCACTTTGGAAAGTGTTTAGTGTCAAGTCCTGTATCAACAGATATTATGGGGGTAACTACCAACATGGCAAACTGAACCATGATGGTGGTGTTTAGTTTTAACATTTCAATAAATACATTTTGGGATGGAGGTAAATAACAGTGGTAGTTATCGAAAATTGATTTTGTAATCATATAGTAATGTGAAAATAATGAAATTGAGAATCTATGAGATACAATATTAAACCCTTGTACTGTTGAGTGTAATGTTTGTCTTTGATATCATCCTCATCGGTGTTCACATTGTTTGAGCCATCAGACTCTGAATATAATAACTTTTGAAAACGAAGAGGTCAAGGTTCTAATCTTGACTAGTGTCGATTTGTGAGTACAATGCATATTATATTTTATCTTTGTTATATAAGGCTGAAAGTAGATCTGTCCGGAAATGAAAACCGATTTCCAGATGAGCTGGAAAACTGAAATTTGACAGGAAGGAAGAGTGATTGCCCCATTTAACTATAAATAGATAAGATACATTAATTTCAAAATGGGGTGGGGGTGGGGTGGTATAATTAGAAAAAAAAGGTTTGGATTAGGTAAAAAATTAAAATTTGGCAATAAGGTATAAGGTATAGCTTCAGATAAACCAATAAGTCTTAAAATATGAAATTTGACCTCCAAGAGGAGGAACAGGGGGTTGAAAGTTTTCAGAATACACAAATGTATATTTTGAACCAGCTGACACAGTCTCTTGAAATTTAAATGAAGTTTTTTCCAGAATTGGTGAGAATATTTGAAAGCTTTTCAAATCTATTCCCCTAAGAGGGTGAAGATGGGGTAGGGGACCCATCTTTCCCCAAAATCTGGACATAAAAACTTGAATTTTTGCTTGACGGGATCCCCCAACTAATCAAAAAGGTATAAACAATAGGGAATTTCAAAATGGGACCCCAGAAAATGGAAGAAGGGGCTATATATGTTATGTTGGTGAGGTATAAAATTAAAATTTTCTAATCATATAAAGGGAAAATTCAAAAAATTCATAAAAGAAAGAAACTATTAATGGTGGTAGAAAATCTAGGTTTGGCAAGCAGGTGAGACACCTCAAGAAAAATAAATAAGTTTTAAAACTATNGGGGGGGGGGGGGAGGCGGTTATATAGAGCTTTAACGTTTTCAAAATTAATAAAAACAAATTCTTCTCAGTGGGGTAAAAAATTGAAATTTAAAGGGAATATAAAGGTACCACTTAAAATAAACAGAAGTGTCTCAAAATTTTAAATTGGATCCCGGGAAATAAGTTAATAGGGAGGAGGGGATTTATAAAAATAATTCAATTTTAGGTTGGGTAGAAAATTTAAATTTGCCAATCAGATATATGGACCCCTCGAATAACCAAATAAAATATAAATTTCTAAGAGTGAATTTGAAAAATGCGGGTGAGTGGGGAACTCCCTAAACTAATACTAACAACTATTTCTCTGTTTGGGATTGAAGTGAGAGTTGACAGGATAGTTTAGGGAATATTAGAGTCTATACATAAATATTAAAGTTTGAACATGTTAAATTACAAATTGGGATTTCAAAAGATGGGAGAGTGGGAGTAGGAAATGGTGTATAAATATTTAAAAAAACACTTTTAGAGTATGAAGAAAATTAAACTTGTCAAGATTACTCCAAATTTCAAAATTAGTGCCATGTATTCTCTCTTTTTAAGTAGAGGGAGCAGGGCTGGTGAAATATTGAGGCTTTAAAAAAATTTTAACTAAAAGGATAAACTACGTATAAATATTGTGGAGGATTGAAATGTTTCAGACAGGTGTAAGGATTACCCCAAACTGCAATGAAAGTTTAAACATTCTTAAATTTCAAAATAAAATTCCAGAAAATGGAAAGGTGCTCCTTTCAAAGTTTTCAAAAACATATTGGAGAAATTGTCAAGAGTTGGTAGAAAGAGCATAACAAAAGAAAACATTTCTGAAGTTTGAAATTAAAAATGGGAGGATGGTGGTTAAATAGTGAATGAGTAGAAAATTTAAACTTATACATCGATATGACAGAAAATAGAAATTTCGCAGATAGCTAGAAAAGTATAAAAATTTATTTTAGTTTTAAAATCAACATCTGTTTTGAAGAACTGCGGGGAATTTACAAAAACTAATATAAAAACCTTTCTAAGTGTTTTAGAAAATGTAAATACTTTCAATAACAGCCCCAAATGATAATAAATAAATAAATATTGAATATTTACAACTTAAAAGATTTGTTTGGGAAATGGGTGGCTCAAAATTTACTAAACCAATAGAAAAATAATTTCTAGACGTGAAATAAAATTTAAATTTGGCACGTAAATATACCTTGCAAGTAATCGAGATCTCCCTGAATAAATGGAATTCCAAAACTGAAAACCAAGAAACCCAAGAGCTCGAAATTGATACGACTATTTTAGGTGATGTTGGAAATTTAAATTTCGCAGGCACCTAAAAGAACCATAACAGATAGCCAAATAAATCATAAAATTTCAAAATTGGAATGAGGGAACCAAAATGTACTGGAGGAAAGAGGGCGGAGAAGTTTGAAATCCCTTCAAAGTTATTAGAAATTATACCTTTAAATATGGAAAAAAAATTAATTTTGGCAAATATCTCCCAAGATAACATAACAATTGGAAGGTGTTAATTTAACTCTAGGGTTCAATAAATATATAAAAGGTTATGGGAGGAGGAGAAAGGTGATCTATAAAGTGCTAAACTAATAAAATAACTTTATCGTGATCGTGCCTAGGCAAACCATCTATTAATATTATTTAAATTGAAATATATTATATTTCGATATGGCTATAACCGTATCAATCAAATATAATGGCGTTGCTTTTTAATTCACCATAAACATTACATTTGTTTGTGCACACAGATCAGGCTTTAGGTAAGATTTTTCTCGAAGATTTAATCTATTGAATGCAATAGTTGCCTTGGTATTGTCATAGTTCAAGATTTCTTATTGTTACCTTACAAATCTAAATCGTCTACGTATACTAATAGCTACGTTGTACCATTTGTTGTCAAACTTTACCTACTATATATTACTATCATTATAGCATACGCTTTGGTATGACAGGTTCTACGTATGCATGGAAAGTATTAAGCCACACAGATCTAAAGGAAAAATTAAGTAATTAATGTAATTTTAAAAATAATTATTTAATATTTCACTTTGTTTAATAAGGAAAAAAATGATTAATTTTATTTTGAGATTGAAGTGTTATAAAAATGAACGTTTCTAATTATATACAAATATATTTGAAATTCATATATCTGATTTTTAAATTAATAACATTTAAAAAAATATAACATAAACAATACATTTACTAAAACCTAAAAATATGTTTGTGTATACCATGAAACCCGAAAATGCATTTAGCTTAAAATTTGTTCGGCCAAAAGTTTTGGAATTCCTTATTTTAATAAACTTGTTAACCTTAAATTTGTCAATCCTAATTAACTCAGAATACCATCTTATCTCTAAAATATTGTACCAGATGAAATCATTTCACTAGGACGAGTAGTTATTTGATGATGATATTGTTTGATAAAGGGAACACAGTCATTTCTATAGCATGGTAACACAGAGACAAGTATTATTCAAGGTCTGGGAATAATAATAAATAATAAATAGATTGAATGTATAAGAAGGAGGCGTTCACATGATGTATTGTAAGCTATTCAAAAGACTTATTAAATAAAATTACTCAATGTGCTTCCTTCTTCTAAAGCAAGGGATCCCATTAGCATGTTTGTCCCCTATAAAAAGGTAACAAAGAAAAGACTTGAGCCTTCAACACTGTTGAAGAATATTTCCGTCACTTCAATTAAAAAATCGTGTATGTCACATTCAACTGAGATTTAGTTTCAAAACAACAATAATTAGTAAGTACAGGTAATAGGCATCAAACTCGTCTAGTCTAGTTAACCAGTGAAGAGCAAGTTGGGGTTTAAAACACGGTGGAGTGTGTTCAGTGTGTAATTCCTAAAAGTTTTTTTTTACCTATCCTTCCCACAGATGTTAGTAGAGTATATAATTAAATATTCAATATTATTATTATTATTATTATTATTATTATTAGCACCACGTCTTACTACCCGTTCGGGTTATACGCACTTACGCTAATATGTAATGGTAGGGTGATTGTGAGATGAAATGAAGGACCTACAGTTTAACGTGGAATCCGAACCACGGTGGAGGCCTGGCATTTCCCACATTAACAAGATGTCTTGTCAGAGGTGAAGGAAGGGTTTGGTATTCAGATAAATATTTGCCGGGACCGAGGATTGAACCCCGGCCACCAGCATAGAAGTCTGACACCTTACCCCTAGACCGCCAGGTCACCAAATATTCAATAGTTCCTTTAGAAATTCAAATGGTTGATATATATAATATATAAAATATGGTTTTACTTTTATTCTTTATGGTTATTCAATTTTAACTATAGATAAATAAGAATAAAACCAAAATATAAGAAAAAATTTAACAAATGTATATGGTCCTTTAAATAATCATAATAACTATACCTATCATTAAATTTGGTCAAATATCAATATTCTAATAGTAATATAAAGGTATTATAGACACATCATATATATATATACTAAAATAATTTATATATATATATATATATAAATTATTTTAGTTACATGTATTTATATGTATATAATAATATCAATAAGATTTTCTTATTAGGATTTTTAAAAATGCAAACACATTTTGTTTAGGTCGTCTTTTTCGAATACTTGTTAGTGTTATTAATTATTATATAGCTATTGATAATTTAACATGACGTGAAGTATGAATATATGAAAGAAGATCTAGTAAGTTTTCTAGCCGTCATATAAGGTTCTCTTCAAGAAAATAGGACTGTATATGAGTACTTCAAAATATTATCCACAATATAATAAATAAATGACCTACTAAGAAGTATTATTTTTCACTAGCTTTGCCAATCTTAAAATAAAGAAGATATAACACTTTAGCTCTCAGCTTAATAAACGCAGTATTGTTGGCTAACTATGGTAAAATCTTATCTTAGGGGATGTGAGGTCCCGTCAAAACAAGGCATTCATCCCTTACGAATTCACACACGGTACTTTATGGTAAGGGAGGGGCGGAAATTGTGTTTTGAATGTCGCAGCGTGTAGTCGTGTACTTTTGTCGCGTTCGTGCCATTCAGATAATCTTATTTGGCTCGGAGGAAGCACACAACATGACGTCCACGTCCCCTCCGTCTTTTTCTTTTTTTATCACATAACACCTTTTTGACAAAATGTGTGCGTGTGTGTTTGTGTATGTCATTCGAGTTGTTGTTGTCGTCGAATTTTTGCCATCGAAAGTTTTATTTCTAAGAAGAGATGAGAGAAAACGAAAATTCAGTTCCATAAAGAAGACTAATAACGGAACAAAAAAGAATGGACTTAAAGTCATTTCTCAGGGTAGTGTCTGGTCAATGAGGGTAAATGAGCTTAACGACTGAGGTGTGAGGTATTTCCTAAACAGAAGGGATAGTTAATGCGCCTGCATCAACAGGTATAGGTTGAGGTTAGTTTCTAAAACTGCTTAGAGACTATTCACTATCCCCCTTTCACCAATAATGTATCCAAATAAATGTGAGTGCACACCTTTCAACTACTTGTATCTAACTATACATGAGAAAGTTATATTTTGTAGATAAACTGTAACCGCATTTGGCGAAAAGGAAACTTCCACACCACCACCGGTAAATCATATTAAATGAATTTTATTTTTGGTTCGGGTGCCCTCAACAGAGTGAAGGGAGTATTGTAATGTCACCTCCAAAACACACGGTCGAGATTCGAACTTCAATATACCCATCACTTACTCACCAGGATTAATTAAGGTCTAAATCACAAGACCACTGAGCCATTGTTGTGTTGTTTAAAAATACACAATATTAAAATAACGATATTAGAAACAAAGCTTTCCCTAATTTTGAGAAACAAACAACTTTAGAAATGGATGATTTCTTATAACACTTTTATTTATTTTAAAGGTCTGAATATTATCACAGTAAATATACTTGAGCAAGGGTCTATGTTTGATGCCCATAACATATCATACTTCTATTTTAATAACAATTCTATGCTGAAAAAATAAAAATAAATTATACTTTGATGATGTATTACCCGGATTTTCTTTCCTTTAAATACACATAACAAATTCTTACTTGTATTTCTTCAGACCCATTTTCAAATTATTTTTAAAAATCAAACCCAAATTCTAAAATTCCGGCTTTGAGGTGAATGTGTTGGTACACAGGGCTACTAATTTTTAAATTCTATACCTGAAACGCTCATTACAGAAAGGCAGACAAACTTTGTTATTTTAATATATATTTTGCTTTGGCTAGAAATATATATTTTTATTATTTATTTAGTTGCATTTTTAGTATGCTCTCAGTTTTAAATCGAATTAAAACCATATTTAGGGCATGCGATACATAATTTGAAGAAATTTCCAATATATATATATATATATTTATATGCATTTTTGCATGCGATACATAATTTGAAGAAATTTCCAATATATATATATATATATATATTTATATGCATTTTTCAAAGGTAATCATAATCAAATTTGGGGTCATTTGACGTCGTAGTTAGATTTATAGATCATAATTAATTAATTGTTTAAAATTATTAGTTTTTTAATTTAGTTTTTATACAGTCATATGAACATATATGCATGCATTATTCATGGTATTTAGTGTGTTGACTATATGAGTCCTAGTTATAAAAATATATTAATTTATTTTGATACCATCTATGTCCTGTTTGTCGTAACTGTTTAGTTTTAAGACGGCAACGATATATTCCAATTTTTGTTAGAATGAATCTCTGAAAGGTCATTCCCAATCTTTCTACACTGTACACATAGTAGGTTTCTGGCAGCAACAACAGAAATTTTAATTGACAGTACATTCCTGCAAGATAAATGTATAGCTCGACACCTGCGTGTTTTGGTTGTGTGCTTGAAAACAGATATTGGAACCCCAAGTTTGAATCCTGGGGACGGGGTGGACCGTCTTATTAACGTAACTGGTTTCCGTTCTCTCTATGGGTTTATTTTGGTACATTCGACCCTTAGTTTGTCTTGTTTTTTACATATATTACCACAATTATATCAAGTAGTATACTTTGGGTTTGAAAGATCAATTAAAAATATTCAAAACCACATTCTAATATTATATGTAGTTTATTTTAATGATTACTTCCTCACTCCTAGACCATTAGGCTTCACAATCTCAATATTTAGGGCATAGTTAAAGATTTAATTTCCAATGCCTCTTAAAGTGAGTTTGACACTTTGACTGCTGGACTGGACTAGTTTTAATGTGTTTCTATATTATCAGGAACTTCATATGAAGGAATAGATCTATATACATTACTTAAGTTGAATTAACTGGAAAAATCAACTCGTTCGTTTATGAATTTGTTTCCATTGACAAAATAAAAGTAGATGTATTAAATAAACAAGTTATTATATTAGATAAATATATTTATAACTGCATCTAAACACAATCTTCTTTTAAATTGAAAAATGACACCCGAACACGAGAATAGAATACGGAAATTTTGGCTTAGTACGCCACTTTCCTAGCCACCGAGATATCCAGGACTCATCCCATACCCAAACTCAGTCTTCACTCATATCTTAAGATAGAGTCTGTTATGGACATGCGGATATCATCAACCTTAAATGAATGATCAATTACGATCGCGAGGTATCAGATAAAACAGCCATTTTCTACTCAGTAGGGATTTTTTGGTGTCAGTATTACAATGAAAAATGTACGAGTACACGTATAGTGATATATTAAATAGCTACGCTATTATATTTGTGAATTACGATTATTGCCATCCAAACAAAATATTCTTTAAATTTAATAAGCCTAAGGTGGTTGTGTTATCTGATAGCTCGTGAGCTTAATTGCTTACTCATATGTAGCTGATGATTTCCACACATCCATCACATATTCTGCCTTAAGACATGAGGGAAGATAATCCTGGGCACGGGACAACTTCTAGATAGCTTAGTGGATATAGCATTGGCAAGCTAAGCTAAAGGTACCGGGCTTGACTCCCGTGTCCAGGTGTAATTTCTCTATTTAAAATAATAAAATAAAGTTAAATTTAGTTAATTTGATATAATAAATTTCTCTTAATTGTACGTACAACCCACATTGATGGACATGTGAGCGGAGCCACCAGTCTCGTTTAGTCTGGTATTAAACCCATCTGAGCTTACTAGGCTCGTTTTCCACAAATGGTTCCCAAATCTCCTTTCATGGGAGCGAACACAAATTTCCTTTGTATTCTACCTTTATCATTCATTCCTCATTAGTGTATATATGAGGGAAAATGGGGATTTCAATATTAAATAGATTGTGACCCAGGGGGATTTAATAAGAGTAGGCCTATTTCAAAGATTTATTTCTAGAAATCGTCCATCGCGTTTTTGTACTCTCCCAACCTCACCAAGATCGTTTTGAAAATGTGTTATACATTACCAGTATTAAAAAATATATTTAGTAGAATCTTTCATACCTAATTTACACTCAATAAACAGTCTTTTATTAATATTCGTTTTTTAAAAGTACAGATAATTTTCAACTTTTGAATCACTATCGGCTTTAGATTGGGGAATTTTAAATTAAATTACAAGTGATTTGTAAAATTAATACCATCACAAAAAAAAAGTGTACGTCTTTCCTTTTTAAAATTAACATTTCATATATATATATTAGTTTAATATTTCCCCCCTGCCAATTTAACAGATAGAATGATAAAGTACCTCCTCTTAAAAGTATCTTGTTAAAATGGATCTTCTCCATAATGAAAAAGTGCATTCGTTCCTCAAACCCGATATCAGGCGAACATAAACAGGCTTTTAGAGGCGGTGGAGTTTTGAAGTTTGAGAAGAGGTATTTAGGGGATTAAAACGTAAAGAAAAGTGGAGAAAGTGTTAAGGGTTGAAAAGATGAAGTGGGGCGGGTTTGGAGAGGGAAAGGTTAAGTAACTGGAGTAGTGCTTTTGAGGGTTCTCAGATGCCGCAGCGAAAAAATAAGTTTAAAAAAAAATCCACTACTTTCTCAACGGCTTAAGAAAAGGGGTTCTAAGAAGATACACACTCTTTGTAACAAAATGTGAGTGAGTTATAAAATGAACAGGAAATATAAGTGAAGACGTATTATGTAGGGCTCAATAGAGGAGTCGATAGGATAGGATTGTATTTCCAAATGTTTCTCTAGCCATTAATTTGAGGATACGCCGACAAATTTAGTGTGAGAATGGAATAGTTAGGGATCTTGCGTATCGAATGAGGTAAATAATTTTTGCAAACTGCTTTATTTTTCACACAATCACACCGTAAGATTAAAATACGATCTTAATTATATTTGTTTAGTCACGAGATTAGTTAAATACACCATTAAACGGTGTACTCTCAGTTTGTGGTCACGCAGTCCAAGGTGCCGATCTCATCTGTATGATCAGGATTTCCCGTGACGGTTAGTTTGGAGATAAAATCTCAACCAGGTGTATTGAGAAGGCTGGTGCATTTTATATAGTACCTATCTTTTACATCTTCATCCCACTATTCCAGGATCACGATAAACATAGCGTTCACGTAATGTAACATTACCTGAAGTTTAACTTAACCTATAGAAACTAGTATGAAATCAGGTATCACGTAACTTAACGTAACAAATCGAGCAAATTGCAGGAAATTAATTTGGAGTGTTTTAAAACAAATTTTTAACTAAAATTAAACCCAACACTTTAGGTGTGATTAATTTATAATTACTTGCAATAGAAATTTACTGGACAGACCGGCACCATGCAAACAGGTCGACAAAAAAGTGGTCGACAAGCCTTTAAAATGCTACAAGGTACAAGTGGTTGACACGAGTTGGACAGAAAAGTGGTAGACAAAATGTAAAGAATCTTTTAGAAGGCTAGGTGGTACAAATTGTTGACACGGGTAGGTACAACCGATCGATAAACTCAAGTATAGAAGGTACAAGTGGTCGACAAACTCTAAGTATAGGAGGTACAAGTTGTCGACAAACTCAAGTATAGGAGGTACAAGTGGTCGACAAACTCAAGTATAGGAGGTACAAGCTGTCGACAGAAAAGCGGTTGACACGCAAGAGCCAGGTATAAAAGGTCATGATGGATCCAGTTAAGAGTGAGCCAAGTAACCGACAAGTTAATACATTACGAAACAATTGCTCAACAACGGAATTATAAATGGAGGATAATATGGAAAATAAATTATTATTAATAATTGAAATATAATAAAATTAGATACTATGTTTTCAAACATTCAAATTCACTGTTTGTGTGTTGCTAGAGTGTTTACGATATGTTTCTTGAATCCTGATCACACTCTTTTTAATTTAAGTTAACGTTAATTTACGTGAACATTAAGTTGAGCGTTATTCCGACATCATATATCGCAGTGCTATCTACGTTAGTGGACGAATGTTTAAGACAATAGGGTTGATCGGGGTTTTAATCTCAATTTAGTGTAATGGGGGGTGTAGTTTCTGTTTTTTTCATAAAGGTTTTTTACTCTTCCTCTATATAAATGCTGGTATACTTCCTCTAATTTCCACCTTCCTCCTTTCTACCCTATTAGTGTAAATATTCGGATAGCCCTAACGGGTAGTAAAACATGGTGCACAAATACATTTAAAAATAACCTTTGGAGTGCTACCTTGGTGATCTCCTGGAGATGATCCGAAAATATTGAACAAATTTTAATCAAGTCCACAATTATTCCACCATAAAATGTTCTTTGTTTTATTTGATATTATTAAATGTTCCAACAATACATTTTAATGATAAAACCGTATTTTTCTTTTAAGTACCCCTTGTTTAGCTTACCTTGCATAGTTACACTATGGCGCAATTTAAATGATATGGGCCTAGTGTAGTTCATCAAGGTCAGGCTGCTACCTATCAGGATAAGTTCAATGACATTCGCCTGAATATACGAAATAACTACTTGATAAAATAAACTCCAGATTGTTGTTACTATTATTGGGTTCTCTACGTGCTTTTTTCGAACACCCTGAATATATCATCAGACGACTTCAAACTAGCCTAATACTATGAAAAGCCCAACATCCAGTCCCCCATCCAACAATTTACCAGCCACCTCGGTGGCGTAGTTGGCTAACGCGCTTGTCGTGTTGAGCTCGACTGCTGAGAACGGGGAGATCGAGGTTCGAATCTCGGTCGGGTGAACTGGTGGTGGTTTTCCTAAATGGTTTTCCACTCTCCCTCCACGCAAATGCGGGTTCACTTCCTCTAATTCAACCTTCCCAATTCCTAATCCATTAGAGTAATTAGTACTTAAAGCGTACAACCCGAACGGGTAGTAAGACGTGGTGCTAAAAAATTTTTACCAACAATAAATATTTGATCAAGCCGGGAATGGAAATAGGGACCCGAAGTTAATCTGGCACACGCGCTACCGACTGTGATAAGGTGTTTGACTCATGACCGTCAATTCAGCCAAGATTCAAACCCCAACTCGATTATTAGCGGTGAAAAAGTGTAATGAGAGTATAACTCTAATAGACCGTCCGACCACCATTGTTGTTCAACCGAAAGTATATAATGGTATCATAAAGGATTGTTTTTCACATAAAATAATATTCTCAAATACTTAACATATTCTTAGAAATTGTAAAAATAACTCACGCTAATGAATAAACCAACGAAGTAAATTTACTCACATATGAATGTAAAATTGACTGGACGTTGTACTTATAGCTAATGATATTTTTTTTTTTTTGTGGATGGAATGAGCTTACACAACTCTTCAACTGTCAACCCTACAACTGTCTTATAGTGCTGCACTCTTCGTGCCCGGACAAAGAGTAAATCGTGTTTCCCACTCTGCAACTTCTAAACGCCACCAAACATAAATAGGAGGTGCAATTGATCCGTAAATATTTTAAGATAAATTTGAACTATTCTTATAATTTCTTTCGCATAATATACACATGTAAAATCGAAAGAAAAAAGTTTTGATCCAGACAACTTTTTGATGTTTTATTTAAAACGTTTCAATAGTTATATTATGTTTGTTTTTAAACCTCGTGTGAAATATATTAATTTTTGACTTTGCAGGCGTTATTCATGTATATTACTATGGCCATTATAAAATTATTGACTTTAATATACTATTTGAACGAGATTTATGACGTGATATATTTGAAAACTCGTGAAACTGAGGCATAGAGTGAATTTTCATATTTTGTAAAAACTAATTTTTTTTAGTTTATGTAGCTTTCACTACATTCATCATTGAATGTTATATAATAGAGAATGTTAATTTCTTAGAAATAACTGTTCGTTTTTAGGATAAAAAATTGAAACTCCGCTTAGTAAAGAAAGGACAGCGCTAACGGGGAAGCTAATGGTTTAGAAAGAGATGGTAAGTGCCCATTATAGCCTGCGCTGCAACTTAAGTGTGGAATGACCTATAGATTCTTGCGTGCAGGAATTTAAAAACAACCCGCTTCCGTGGCCGAGCGGTCTAACGCGTAAAGCTTGATTCACACGTACGCATATAGTAAAAATCACAACACAGAATCCGCTCTACTTAGTAGCGCAGCAGTTCACATACACGCGGAAAGTTGGGAATTTCTGTTTACCTATGATGCATTGAAACGTCAAACTACATCCATCTGATTGTCTACAGTACTGTGTGTTTTCATATCCTTTACTAATATAGTCGTGTCTTACTGATCTGTTGAGTAGTCGTGTCGAACATTTCTGGAAAGAAAAAGAAAATAGCAGTACGTGCAGCTATATTAACTAAAGAAGAACAACAAATTATGAAACGTATAGACGCTATTGTCTGCTTCGCTACTTTTTATAAAATATTGCGCATTGAGGAAAGCTTGCGCATGCGCTGATCGGGTCTATCTAAAGAGGATTTTAATGGAAAAGCGCTGCTAAAGCAGAGATTGTTTCTACTAGGGCAGCGCGGCCCACGCAGCTCACGAGCATTTCTGGTGATTGGCTTGGAGTTGCCACGTGACCACAGTTGGGCACTGCTCTTGTTTTTAGGAAAACGTATGAAACAACAGTAACTCTCGTATTGGACTGGCCTGCTGAATACGAAGGAATTGGGGTTCGATTCCGGTCGGGTGCTCTGAGAGTGGTTTTATCAGATATGGTTTTCCACTCTCACGCCACACAAATGTTGGTACACTTCCTCTAAACTCAACCTTTCTTATCCCTAGCCCTTTAGACTAATTAGTAAAAGGCATATAACTTTAACATGTAGTAAGACATGGTGCTAATAAAAATAAAATTTAAAACAAAGAACTTAGAAAGTACATAAAACACCTGATCCCAACTATTGTAGGTCGGGATCAAACATTATATTGTTGCATAATTGACGATGTTTCATGAAAGACGATGCATCACGGTGTATATCGTGGGAAATATATACCATAGAGGACGATAGAGATGGACAATATACTGTAGAGGATGATCGTGATGGACAATATACTGTAAAGGACGATCGTGATGGACAATATACTGTAGAGGACGATCGTGATGGACGATATACTGTAGAGGACAATCGTGTTTGACGATATTACGTGGGGTACGAACTTAGTCCGCTTCATTCTTCAGAGCCCAGATTCTTCTTCTTTCCTTCAGGTCATCAAACATTTTAATCCTTTTTCCTAAACTTCTCTTTCCTTCAACCTTGCCTTTTATAACGTCATGTAAAAGACAGCTAACGATATATATACTATGTAAAATATAAATACAATATGGTTAAAAAATAAATATTTTTCCAAATAACACGCAATCTTAAATAAAACATATTTTTATAGTCCTTGAAAATGCTCACTATTGAGAAATTTCCCTATATACAAAAAAAGTATGTGTCGTTATCTTGGTGTCTGTTACTCTATCACAAAAATAACACTACATCGAACACGGATTGTGCTGAAATTTCGAATGCACTTGAACGTCCGATTAACAAATAGGCTAATTCTCATTTACGTCAGCCATTTTGTTTCAAGAGGGCGAGTACGAAACGTTCTTTATTACCTTTTCCTCAGTAGAAGCTTATCAGACTTTCATGGAAACAATATTTAAGTTTCCATAAAACAAATCCAGCAAGGCCGTAGCCAAACCATAATTTAAGGGGGGATGGGGGCGGGGGGTGGTCGGGCACAACCCCCATTGCTGGAAGCTAGAAAAAAATTCTAAATAATAAACAGTTCTAGAAGCTCTCTGAAGTATTGTTTATCTTCATGGTAAAATAGCCTCTAGCAGCCGAAGGCTTGGAAAATTTCTAAATACTAAACACATTTTGAAGCTCTGTGAAGTGTTTTTATGGTAACACAGCCCCCTAATTTGTAATTGTATCTTAATTTTGATATTGTTTGAACCATAAATAAAGCCATATATATTTTGTTCTTAAAATCTCACGGGGGGTTTTAACCCCCAAAATCCCCCTGGATATGGCCTTGAAATCCAGTGAAATTTTGTTGACTTTTACATTCATTCAACGCCATGACACTTCTTCCATTACTGTAAACCAAAACATCACCTAATAAAACAACTAACTGTGGAATATGTTACTAGATATCAAAAAGATGTATTTCGATATATACAAAGACATCTTGTCACTAAATATGATGTATCTAAACTTTTTTTAAAGGCTTTTGTATATATCTTATTAGTACAACGAAAAAAAAAAACTAACAATATATGTAAGTAGATTACTTTAAAATTAATATTATTGTTAATTAAAACAACCAGAAATAAGCCTAATTTAATTTAATTAATAACTTATAGGAAAAAAGTTTCTACCATTTTCAGTAGATATTTGAAACAAAGTAGTATTGACTTTGAAAGTGAATTCCTCACATGGATTGGTCAACGTTAATGATGATGTCACAGTCGTTCTTTCAACCCGTTTTCTCCTGGATTAATGTATAGAATAATCCAAGCAAATAAGTAAGGTACATTTTAGTGAAAAGTTGCGCCATTTTTACTAGTCCATTTCATATTTAAACCCTCAATGAGCCCAGACACTGATATTTAATGCATTATGGGTTTTAAGGTTCCCAACACAAGCTAAGGCTTATTACAACTCGGACTGTAGCGATAGAAATTTCAGAAGCCCTACTTTTACACACTCACTGGGATTCTAACTGACAAAGATACCAGAGTTGGTTGGTCAACACATTGAGAGTGAGGTATATCTCCTTGGTGGTTATTACGACTTGACTGGGATTCTAACTGACAAAGATACCAGAGTTGGTTGGTCAACACATTGAGAGTGAGGTATATCTCCTTAGTGGTTATTACGACTTGACTGGGATTCTAACTGACAAAGATACCAGAGTTGGTTGGTCAACACATTGAGAGTGAGGTATATCTCCTTAGTGGTTATTACGACTTGACTGGGATTCTAACTGACAAAGATACCAGAGTTGGTTGGTCAACACATTGAGAGTGAGGTATATCTCCTTAGTGGTTATTACGACTTGACTGGGATTCTAACTGACAAAGATACCAGAGTTGGTTGGTCAACACATTGAGAGTGAGGTATATCTCCTTAGTGGTTATTACGACTTGACTGGGATTCTAACTGACAAAGATACCAGAGTTGGTTGGTCAACACATTGAGAGTGAGGTATATCTCCTTAGTGGTTATTACGACTTGACTGGGATTCTAACTGACAAAGATACCAGAGTTGGTTGGTCAACACATTGAGAGTGAGGTATATCTCCTTAGTGGTTATTACGACTTGACTGGGATTCTAACTGACAAAGATACCAGAGTTGGTTGGTCAACACATTGAGAGTGAGGTATATCTCCTTAGTGGTTATTACGACTTGACTGGGATTCTAACTGACAAAGATACCAGAGTTGGTTGGTCAACACATTGAGAGTGAGGTATATCTCCTTAGTGGTTATTACGACTTGACTGGGATTCTAACTGACAAAGATACCAGAGTTGGTTGGTCAACACATTGAGATTGAGGTATATCTCCTTAGTGGTTATTACGACTTGACTGGGATTCTAACTGACAAAGATACCAGAGTTGGTTGGTCAACACATTGAGAGTGAGGTATATCTCCTTAGTGGTTATTACGACCTGACTGGGATTCTAACTGACAAAGATACCAGAGTTGGTTGGTCAACACCCTGAGAGTGAGGTACGTCTTACTACCCGTTCAGGTTATACGCTTTAAGTACTAATTACTCTAATGGATTAGGACTTGGGAAGGTTGAATTAGAGGAAGTGAACCCGCATTTGCATGGAGGGAGAGTGGAAAACCATTTAGGAAAAACCACCCCCAGTTCACCCGACTGAGATTCGAAACTCGATCTTCCCGTCCTCAGCAGATCTATATAAAAACTTCTAATATAATATATAAATAATTATATAACTTCTTACTGGATGAAATTTCCGAAATTCTGACAATTAGTTGCAAATCCGCCCGTTGTAATAAAAATATTAAGACCACAACGGTTCAAATCGATTCAGAAATATAGAAGGCAAACTTTTTTAGTGTAGGAGGTTTAATAATATAGATTAGTAGACAGTTCAAATATATTTTGAAAATCATATGCGTGCCCGTAGCATTTACACTCATATTTAACAATACAATAATAAGCGGGGAATTTATTCGTGTTTAGACAAACAATACGCAACAAAGTGTTACTAAAAGCAGAATAAACAAGAGCACCAAGGCTAGCTGGATGCTAAAGCGGATTGCGATTTAGAGGAAGTACATTCAACACTTTCAGTGATACATAAAAATACAAATAAAAAATTACGAAAATAACTCTAGCTTGAACCTGTGTAGGTAGATGTGTTTTTATGTAAACGTTAATTTCACCCACAGGAGTTTATTTACTGATTTGTTTTTGTATGTTGGACTCAGTTTTATGTAATTGTGTGAGCAACGTTCAGAAGGTAGACAGGAGGTGCTGGAGGGTATGTAGGTGTTTTAAAGGGGGGGGGGGGGGGGCAGCTGAGAGAAGAGTGGCGATGATTGAAACGATACGTCGCGGTCTCGCTTCAAGCAGATATTCTCATTTTACTAAATCAATTACAGGAATGTTTTCAGGTACAGAAATGTTTTCAGGTACACAAATGATTGAGCTCTGTTGATAGCACACACATATTTTCTTCATGGTTTACATTTGAATGGACGTTCTATTGACATATCGCTTCATATTCAAGAAGGAAGCTTTAACACATATTCATAAGACTAGTATATCCGTATTATAATTGGAGTGAAAAAAGTGATTCACTAAAATTTAATAAAATACTAAAGTTGACTAGTTTTATTGTTCCTTTTATATTATTTCCAAAGTGAGGTACCTCCATTTTCATGAAGGGAAAGCGGTAAAACCTTTATGGAGAAAAAAAAGCCTCAGAAAACCCAAACGGGATTTGAACCATGACCTACCTGTCACATGCAAATCAGCTCAATTAAGATTTGCGTTTAATCCACTTGCTCACAGATGCGTGTACAAAGGCTATTAACTTTGAGAAATGCACCCTCATTAGTATAGAGATTAAGGGTTGGGAAAAATCCGTGATAAAACCGGTGGAGATAACCTCAACCAGTTCATAGGACCGAGATTGGGATCTCAGCCTCTTTATCAGTATATGAAGATACGGTTTTTATTGTACTGTGATGCCGCTTGACGGGCGCCAATTATGAGGATACGCGTCCACGATGGGCGCCTATTATGTATGATGTTTCGGTATTTACATACTAATGATGCCCCGCGATTGGTAGCCAATTAAGACGATATTGATGTTTATGAAATATATATACGTCGCGCGATGGGCGCTAATAAAGATGATACGGTTGTGCGTTGGGCACCAATTAAAATGATGTTCTCGGAATTTGATGAGATAATTGGTATATATAACCCCATGATCGAGCACCAATTATATTGATATTGGGTATTTTATGAAATAATTGGTTGCCCCGTGATTGAACGCCAATCATAGTGATATTTCTTACTCTTATGAAATAACTAAGACCTTTATAATTACAATATTTATATCACGATTTATTTAGATCATTGCACCCTTGGTGCTGAAGATTTGACGGCACTAATAAATACTATCTTTGATATATTACCGAGTTCTCTATTTTATTACAAAGTTCTTATCTATTGCTGTCTACTGTAATGGATTCAGACGCATAATGCAGCTTATATATATATATAAATGACTTACCCCTTGCCTCTTGGACCTCTTGTCACCAGTGTCATAACCAACTAATGGAAAGAGTCCTGGCGAAAGTTGTTGTGAAGGCTAGTTTCCTATTGGGTAGAGGGAGCTAGCGTCACTTGCTTTTTTTGTAAACACTACGGAGTTGATTTTTGAAAGGAAAAACAAATCAGTTTTATAGTGGAATCTGTTGACATTAATTCTGAAAAGTGCGTAATTCTCCATGAATAAAGGTTTAAAAATATATTTTATATACAGTTTATTCAAGAAAAATACCTTCAGCCCATGACTTTTTAAATATATGAAAGTGGTCCAAAACCGTATCATTACAATTATCAATCCAGTGAATTGAAATTTGTATGCCTTAAGCCAATGGTTAGCCCAGACGGGTAGTAAGAAAACAAGCTCATAAAAAAAGAACACAAGAAAATAAACTGATTAAATAATTTAGTAAATTTTACATTTGAGTTACACGTAATGAATATAATAACAATAGAACGACTTACTAATTGGCATTGGTTTAAATTTATTTTTGTCATTCCCGGAAATATAACTAAGATTTTAGAGTTGTATCAGCCTTCCATTGTGACTTGATCAAGTTTAAAAACCAAAACATATCAGCTAATAATAGAGCTGCCCATGCTTCTATAATATAAGTCCCCGTTCCAAAAAATAATATTTGCAAAATTATACTGAATTAATATGACAAGTACTGCGTGAAACACTATCCTGCTATAAATAGATAAAACTACTCAAGTGACCGTTTTAAAAGTAAAAACCCAATTCGAGGATAGATCAGGATGTAATAAGATATGTTCCAGCATCATTTTAAATATGAGTGAATCTAATTATAATATAAATAATATTTTCAAAGTAAATCCAATAAGTTCAAATCAAACGAGCAAACAGATGTTTTAACAAATGTTTTTATAAACATATCTATTGATTTATATATTTATGGATTCGTAATTGTAAAGTTTTAATCGCAGTTTTAAAAAATCTGTCTCTAATAACATAAAATTTAATTATTGATAATATTATTGGCTACAAAAAATTATTTACCTATTAACTTAATCTAGGGGAATAGGAATTCGAAAGTTCATTGCCACACTTACAAAAACACGCCACCTATCCCTGTTTTGACCTATCTCTATCCAGTCCACCTCACTACACCCTATTCTCACATTGAGCTAGCTCTATCCAGTCCCTCTCACTACACCCTAAATCATTCAAGTCCATTCTAATGTTAAAACCTCATCTTCGTCTAGAACTTACCAATGGTATCCACCCTTGAGTTTACCGGTCATTACCCTGAATCAGATTCTAGATTCTCTCATTCTCGTTACATGTCCTGCCCACCGTAGTCTATGAAACCTGATTGTCCTAATATTGTATTGTGATGATTAAAGAATATGCAACTCATAATTATGTAGCCTCCTCCACTCTCTAGTACATTATCCCTTTTTAGATCAAATATCTTCTTAAGAACCTTGTTTCTGAACTTTATAAAAAAATTCGTCATATAAGGTAAGAAGACACGTTTCACACCTATAGAGCCAGAAGCATAGAATAATTATTTACTATTAACCTTATCAAGAGTTATGAGTCTTAGTGAAGGACGTACTGAAGTGACACTTGGTCCCACTTTCTAAAATAAGGGCACAATACATATTGTGTTTTTCAATATATACTATCCTTAAAAACTAGCAGTAAAGCACAAGACAAATTGTAAAGATTCCCCGAACCGAGTTGCAATTTTTTAAGCTACAGTGAAAGCGACCTTGTCTGATTTCCTTTTAAGAAGGGAAATCGTCCAAGTGAACGAAATGAGAGTTTACGAGAAACCTTCGTGGCAGCCATTGGAATTTTTTTCGTGAGCTCGCTATCATACAGGTTGGGCGAGGGCTGGAGGTTCGTTTTAACACCAGCAAACAGAGTATAGGTCAATGTGTGCTAAGCACTCATGCAGTCATAGAGTCGGGGATGAACCAGTCACTCTAAATCAACTTATATCATTCATAATTAGTATTTAATAAACATAAATATACTGTGGAATAAATCAATCCTAAATAAGAATTCGTGATATTTTATTCATTAAAAGCAAACACAATACTATCAACAGTGGGGAACGTCAAACTTCCTGGTGCTTGTACATAATTAAATATTTAAATCTATCGCTGAGACATAAACTGACTTACGTGAATCCAAGACAATAAGGCCGTATACTAATCGGATCAGGATCCGAACCAGGATGGGTAAGACCACGTGCTGTTAGAAGCATATAGATAATTAGGCTTAGTATTTATGTAGTAATATTTATCTCATTTAGATTTGGTGTGATGAGTATTTCTTCTACTTGACATTTTTTAGTTTAGAACTATGTTTTTCCAGCTGTTTTAGTTTATAGTAATTTTTTTTAGTAAAAAGACGTATGGTTCTTGAAATAGCTAGGATTTTAATCTTTATTCCTCTTTTTACTGCACATATTCAGTTGAAGCCTGCTGTTTCTTAGAAATATCCTACTTATGATTCAGTCCAAACCAAATGATTCTATCTCCTCATCTATCCTTCCAACATCTGTGGAAGTAAAATATCCCCTCAAACGAAAACAGTTGGTGGCGACTCAAGATCTAAAGATGTCTTAAATATATATAAAAAAAAGAGTTAGTGTGTCCTTCTCATTTTTCAAATCTTTCCCATTCTTATGTAATCCGATAAAACTTCTTGATGGTAAACGATACTTTTTTCCTTAGCTAGAAAAACTAGTTTATTTTTATAACAGTTTGCTTGTGTGTTGTTTTTTTTTTGCGAAAGGTTTTATATCTTAGATATATCTTACTGCGTTTCAGTGAAAAATATTTAGCACCGTAGGGCTCTTTTTAATCCAACGAATCTCTGGAATTAGGCACTGTGAGAGCATTAATAAAAATACTGGTTTACCTTTTTATACTGTCTTTTAGCACACTCTAGCATTTTATATTTTTATTGAAGTCCTCTTAGCGCAATGAAATATTATATATGGTGTTTGAAAGAAGAAATTTCAAAGAAAATATATATTTTTAATTAATTTTGCTTGCAAGATTAACTAATATTACTTTTTTGTTTCAAGGAGATTCGAACCCAACTTTCCTAGCGACAAATAATTCCTAAATGTGGTACAAAAAATAATCCATGTTTTTTTTATCCATTGGGATTGGTTTTTATACTTTTAAATGTTGACTCAAAACTAGAAGTTATTTGTTGTTACAAGATTTACTCTCAAACATATATTATTCAAAGATCTTGATGCATGTTTTAAAACAATTGTTAGTTGTAAGCGATGAAATATAATTCAAATTAATTGTGTAGATTACAAGAAACCAAAATACCAATAGGTCGTAATAAGTTAAATCCTTACAGTTGACACAAGATAGTTTCAAATAATAATATATCTTAATAAATGTAAAACTCAACTAACAGTAGTCCTTTTGTTTGAGACCCAAATAATATTAGACTTTATAATGTGAGACCCAAATAATAGTAGACCTTATAAGGTGAGACCCAAATAATAGTAGACCTTATAATGTGAGACACAAATAATAGTAGACCTTATAATAAGAGACCCAAATAATAGTAGACCTTATAATGTGAGACCCAAATAGTAGTAGACCTTATAATGTGAGACACAAATAATAGTAGACCTTATAATGTGAGACTCAAATAATAGTAGACCTTATAATGTGAGACCCAAATAATAGTAGACCTTATAATGTTAGACTCAAATAATAGTATACCTTATATATGAAACCCAAATACAAATAGGCCATACGAGGTTAAACACAAATAATTCGTACTGTCACAATTTGCATGTGTATGCTACTGCTATCAAGACATTTTAATAAAAGTAGTTTTAATTTTTTTTATTGAGGCCTACTAGCACAAGGGCTGTTTAATGGCTCAATCTAAGTACCAGGAATAGAAAAATTAATTGTAGATAGTGAACCTGCACTACTGTGTAAAGAGAATGGTGAAAATCATAGCGACAAATCACACGAGGAAAACAACCCCTAGTGCATCTAGCTGAGAATCAAACCTCAACTTCCTCATCACCAGCAAGTCCAGTTTGTTGCAACAATGACGCCCTTATACTTAAAACAGATTGGTTCTTGCTTTAGTTAGTGTGATCATGGAAATAGCTTCTAGTGCTCTTTTTCATTTCTTCTGACAAGGAATTACAAAAGAGCGTATTTAATTAATCTTTATATTAATTCCTAAGTAAATATATTGTTCTTCTGTTAATAAAATAAACTCCATTGTGGCAGTTCTAATTATCTTAAGTAATGAAATCGCAAAAACATCCTCTATTATTTACACATTCTGTGTTGTGAACCCATTAAAAAAGAATTTATTTGATATTTTGCTGGAGGCCATATCTATATTTCTCAACAGTCACCATAATCTCAGAACATCCCCATTTTCCCTTAAATGTCTTTGAAAACCAGCTATTTTTTTATTTTTGAGATTAATGTCAATATTCCTCCTCCTACTCCCTTGTGGGAAAGTTGTCAGGGTGATTTAAGTGAGGAGAGGGATTGATTATCTTGAGGGAGCGTTGAAATAGTTGATCTGGATTCTTGTGTAAAAGTAATTAGTTCAAGTCAATTCTTCTGCCCAACAATCTTTCTCTGTGATTACATCTAACTGGTGCTAGAGCGCACTCCCGTACTCACGTGATGCCCCCCAGCGCTTAATGAACTATTTTCAATCCTTCCTATAATTCGTTAGTTCGTATATATTCCAATTGATCTGCTTGGTTCCGAAACACTGATTCGTAACTATATGCAGATTGAGATGATATTAATAACACGTTTGTTATATTACTGTGGACTGTTTGTTTCGGATGGGCACACTAAGAGTTTTAACAGAAAAAAACACGTGTCGGCCAAGTAAAATTTAATTTATAAATGTTGCTAGACACTGACAAAATTTAAAATTCGGAGGTATGAACTCTAATTTGATGCCTTTCACCTGTATTTTTAGCAAATTCTGAGACTACAAACCAACCGACGGTATATCTAGACCTCTAATTCGTGTATCAATGCTCTGGTAGGCGGCCCCCTTAAAATGTGTTTGCTATACCCGTATAAAGAAAATGAACATTTAATGAATTTTGAAAATTTATGCTCATTCCGTGAATTTACTTCTTCGCCTGACCATTTCACGAAATGGGCAAAAATTGAATCAACTCCTGCCCATTTAATGAATTTATTGTAGCCTATTATCTACTACACGCTTGATTGACATTCATTATAAGATAGTATATTAAACTAACCCAAACCTAACTTAACTTATTCTTACATTTTAAAACTATTAACAGATTGATTAACCTAAAGACCAAACATATATATATTTTCATTTGTCCATTTCATGAACTTCGTACTATTCATGAAGTAGG
The DNA here is from genome assembly GCA_902141375.1 of Timema poppense. NCBI lineage: Eukaryota > Metazoa > Arthropoda > Insecta > Phasmatodea > Timematidae > Timema > Timema poppense. The sequence continues at coordinate 13,232 of CABFOV010001712.1, read as the reverse complement.
CAAACGATTGAAGCTGCCCAGGTCATGAAATAGTCGGTTTACTAAAAGGCCAGCACAAGCGCTGCGTAATTCATTAATTTTACTATCTTTTCTCCATTTAATGAAATGGTCAGGAGAAGCCAGTTCATGGAATGGGCAGAGGTTTTCCCAATTTATGACACGGGCAATTTCAGAAACATAATATATAAAATAGAAATTAGAATTTATTTCCAAATATTAAAAATTTAAAAAAAAACCTTTAAGTCTATCAAACATTCGTGTGAACTAACCAAAAGTTTTCTTAGTCGATTACCAATACGAGCCTCACAATATTTCATGAATCTTATCAGAAATTGTGTAATAATACCATCTTTTTGGGGGGTTGGGGACGATAGAGGGAGTCAGAACTCGACCCCTGAGGGGATCGCGTGCATCTGATTGCTTCTTTCGCCCCACCCTCCCTCTCTTTCCCCTCTACTCCTCTACTCTGTAACGTACTAGTAGAGATCAAATGTGTTCAGATTACAAAGAACCGTCTTCAGAGATGTGAACTCTTCTCTATACAGACTTTGAGAAGAACACTCTGCCGAGGGTTTCAATGACAGCACTTCCACTCAGGGCAGAAAGCGGCTAAGAAACTCTTCAATTACAATCTTTCGGAACTTGACTAGATGCTTACTTTGTAGATCTTTCGCTAACAAATTGGTTTATATTTGAGTATTTCTTAACGGTGAACGTGTTTGAAGCTTTTAGAAACCTATCTTATTCTCTCTTCCTTTCAACTACGTCTTACAACCCGTCCGTGATTTCTGTATTTATTTACTCTAATGAGGTAGCTACGAAGGAGGCTTAGTTTTAGAGAAAATTTAAACAAATTTGCGTTCAAAGAAAATTGGAAACCATTTAGGGATAAGCCGTCCTCGGACCTCGGTACACACGAACCCTGACCTCGTCACCCGCAAACCAGAGTAGAAAACCATGACATTCAGTCCTCGCCCTCACCAATGTAACGTTAATGAATTAGTGCATTTATAACAAAAATGATTAAATACGCCTTCTAGTTGGTAGTTATGAGAAGAATAATTATGAGTAAATGCAGTTACATTTGCATAAAGAGAGTTCGGAATCCCCATTATTAAAGTCACAGAGTAAAAAGACCGCCTCGGTCCAACCAGACGGGTTTCAAACCAAATAAACTCAGCATCCTTTGGGTCAAAGCCGGGGATTATTCATATTCTACTGGAAGAGCTATTTATTTTTATTAGTCTATTAGTTCACCACGTCTTACTAAATGTACGGGCTGCTCGTGACTTTACAGAAATAAGACAGGGATTTGAAGGTTAGAATGTATAGAAAATGTACCCGCATACAAATTAAGCTAGAAAGGGTAACCATTTAGGAATCAACATTTAGTAGGCCTAGATCCAGAGGGGATTCTAGCCCTGATCTCCTCGTCACTGTCAATCCAGTGATGGCTTTAGATCATTCGAATGTCGATGCAATTGGATTTTATTAATGTTTTAGCATCATATATCTATATGGGCTATATTGTATCTATAAATAGTTCCTATGTTATATAAAAACTCTGTCTAAAAACCGAGTTGAACAACGAGACGACACCTGGTTCGTTGTGGCACGTGGAAAACTTCATCAGTCTCGTTTTGTCTGGTTTACTCATAAATAAGAGAACAGAATTGTATTCCATGACAAATTCACTGAACTGTTTTGCTCTATTTATTTTTTACAGTGACGAAAGTAAGTTTTCCTCTCTAAATAATAATCCTCCTGCCTGTGCCATGTAGTGTGAATATGTGGATAACCCGGACGGGTAACAAGATGCAAGTTACGGTTGAGGACGCATTTTGTAAGAGTTATTTTTAGAGTCTCAATATCTTCGAGTTAACGCCATCAGTAGATTATAAAGGGGGCTGCGTACCGTAGCTCTTAGAAACGTTGCAGATTTCCAAAAATATAGTTTTATTTAAAAGTGTTATATTGAATCAAAATGTGGCTTACGCCAAAATGAAGGTAAAAGTTACTAACATGTGCTAATAATTTTAGTAATATTAATATTAGTTGTAGCTAAGAAATCTTTAAATCTATAATATAAGGAACATACTTGGATGGAACACCTAATTAGATAAACATAGTTTTTTTTGTTAATGTCTCTCTGTATCCTCATATTGCTAGTTTGATTTAATCAGAATCTGGTTAGTTTGATACTTTATCATAACTTAATATTTAATATTTTTGCGTTGGTTTGTCTCATACCTGATGATGGCGTAATAATCAAAATACGTCATCATCCAGCCAAGAGTATCAACAAATTACATAAGGAAAGGAATTAAAACAACACAGATATATCATTTTTGGTTATACTTCTTTTATAACAATTAATTATTTATATAATTTTATACTTAAAATATATCATAAGTGATTAAAGCATAACTTAGATAACACATCGGCGGATTTATATCAATCTACAATTAATCTTATCTCGATAGTTAACACAAGCAATTTTTAGAAACTATTTGACTCTATTAACAAGTTTTTAACATTAAATCTGTCCACAATTTTTTGATAATTTTGTGAAATAAGTTATCTGTTATGTCTTATAATTGATTTTAATATGTTTCATGTTGATTTATACTGTTTTTTTTTTTGCATGTGTAAGTTACATAAATTAATAACCTAGTCAACTATTTTAACTTTTCCATTAATCATCTTTCCATTGTCACTGTTCAAACTACTAAACATTACAAAACATATCTTTCTTGTCAACATATTTTCAAACTGTATATTTAATTACTCAACTAATAGGTTCACTATTGTTGGCATAATAAATAACTTATATATTTTTTTGAGTCATAGCCTTCATAAACCTATAATCTTTTCTCAAGTACTCAAGATTTTGTAGAATCTATACGTTATTGTATTACTAACTCTAATATAGTTAATTTATCAATTTCTACTTTTAATTTTGCTAATTAGCTATACCTATAATCTTATACCACTTAAATATTCTACTTGACAGATCTATATATTTACTTGTTCTATGCTATTTAATTTCAGAACTTTACTACTTAAAAATCTTAATGATGGTTTGTAAAAATGTTATTGTACCTGTTTTAATTGAAGTAATCTTTTGACACATTAGTTTCTCATTAAATAAATTATCTTCATGGTATGTTTCATATTTATACTGTTTAATTGACCAAAGAAGTTGTACCACTTTATCTAATTAGCTGTTCCATCCAAGTACGTTTCTTATATTATAAATGTGCTAATAAGATTAAACGCACTGTATTTAAAGTTTTATAAATATAAAAATGTGTAATTAATTCATTTTTAGCGAAGATTAGCATGAATTTTTGTATGTTATAGATCAAAGTAAATGATTACAAATAGAATCCATCCTTACTAAAAGATTAGTCATTTTTTATTATTTTTATGTTTATAAGTTTCAGAACTTCCATCACCATATAAAACACAGTCCCGTGAGGATATTTCTTTCAAGTAGGTTGCACCCTTAACTTAAATGTGTTTCCTAGTCTCAACATTTTTATCTTAACGACACTGAAGGAATATGAAGTTCAGCTTCAAGTCCCCTAGATATAATAGAACAGTTTCATTTCGAGATGATGTGATAGCTTGCACTTATATTGAAATGTTTTCTATTTTTATATATTAAAAAAAATTGTTCTACAAATAGAGATAGTTCTATTATAATAGAATTCACAATGGAGCAGTCTATCGGAATCATTACTTTTATAATATATGGATACAAATTATTTCATTGTAAAAGTGAAAATAACATAAAATTACAGTTAGGACTTAGTTACCGATACTAGGAAAATTGAAGAGTTTTAAAATTAATGAAACCATTGGTATAAAAAATACAATTTTTATGTTGAGAATAAATGGTTTTTGCGTTAATATTACTACAATGTAATTTATCGCCTACTAGTGCTACTGTAAGTGCCTGGGATTGGCTGGGTAGAAAACAAATCGCTACTAAATTGGACAGCACATTCTGATAGGGAACAATATTGGACACGTTTTTAACATCACAGACCGGTATTCACGTGATTTACGTCTTAATGCTTTTAGTTTACAGTATGTGCAAGTTAAAAGTAGAAATATCTCACCCTTATAATTTCCCCCCTTAATACATTTATACAATTTCAGCTATATAGGTTAATTTTTTTTGGCGCTGCCCTCACTATTAGTTACGGTTATAGTTAAATACATGATTTAGATGCACTACCACTATCCCTAAGTAATTTTACCAAGTTTCTGATTTATGTTCCTTGGTTTTGAAGCTACTCAGACCGGTGATACACAACTTAAGACGTTAGGCTCGCCATGTGTGTAAATGCTCAAATAAAGCTTCACTAAGTATGTGGGCCCATTCCTCTCAGTTCCTGCTTTATATATTCCAAGGTTTTTATAGTTAACTTAATTGATGGTTAATACGTCACATTTTTCAAATACGAATATGAAATAACATAAGTGCCATGTTAAGATATATTGTTTTTGTGTTTATATGTGATTTTATATTTTTATTATTAAAATAATCTAGGTCACATAAACTGAACAAATATTACGATTTTTATAATTAATATTAATGATGAATATACAATAAAAATTATGCTAGAACGCATGTGTTGTTAATTATGTATAAAGGTTTTTTTAACTTCCACTGATTAAAATGGTTGAAGTGTTTTTTTCTTAAATAATGTGAACACATCGAGGTGTAAGTGCACAAACGAACAAAGACGCTAGTCTTGACAAGTTTTATTTGCTATCGACGGGAAGGTCTAGGTTTAAATCCTGGTGGTGATATGTATGTGTTTGTTTGGCAAATGATTCCTCACGCCCCTCCATGCAGATTCGACTACACTTCCTTTAAAATCTATTTCCCTCATTTCTACCCCACTATTATAAATACTCAAACTCGAGTTGTATCAAATACAGAAAGGCTAAGAACAGCAAATTAAGAAAGGAAACTTTGGAAAGATGGGAAGAGTTAACATGGTAGGTACATGATAGTTTGACGATTATAACTATAAGAAGCTACGTTTTATGTGTCTACGATTTTTTTTATACAATTCTGTTTGTCTCTTTGTTTATATGTCTATCTGTCTGTGGCCATATATCTGAAAGTGTTTGGTGGATTTTCTTCAAGATTGATATTTAGATGTTAAAGGGCACCACTTCAGTACTATTTATTTTTATATTTTGGCCCTGGGCCTCAAATTAAGAAATTGAAAATTCATATTTTTTATGACAACTCTATTTTGGTAAAAATTGTTATTTGTAGATTATTTTTAAATGATGATGATATATAATGTTTGTTGGTATTTCCTAAGTTAGTTAATTTAAGGCTAGTTTAATTTTGACAAATTTTAAAAAACTTGAGATATTATGAAAATATCCCTTAAAATCAAGTTCAAATTTGGTATTTGGGAATAATTTTTCATGACATATAAGAAACTATATTTTATTTTTACAAATATATATTAGTGTAGGGTTGTTTACAAATAAATTATTTTAGAAATTCTTTTCCAAGGTTTAATACACTATATAAGAAAGTTTGTCCTATTGTCCCTTTTTTTTATGAAGGCTATATATATTTAGAAACATTAATTTTATTCTCACAAATGTGACTTTTTGAATTAAATTACTTGGAAATAAGAAATTATCACTTTTTTATAATCTATTGAATATCTTTAAACCTAAAATGTATGTGTGTTATTTTATCTTATAGGTACGTGCTGGTATCTCCCCCTCAATTTTGTAGTAAACCATATGTTCGTAGTCGGTGACCTGGCGGTCTAGGGGTAAGGTGTCAGACATCTGTGCTGACGGCCGGGGTTCAATCCTCTGTCCCGGCACAGTCTTATCTGATTTCCAAACCCTTCCTTCACCTCTGACAAGACATATTGTGAATGTGGGGAATGCCAGGTCTCCACCGTGTCTCGGATTCCACGTTAAACTTGTAGGTCCTCCATTTCATCTCACAATCACCCTACCATAACACATTAGCGTAAGTGCGTATAACCTGAACGGGTAGTAAGACAAGATGCTAATAATAATAATAAAACATATGTTCAAATAAACAGTAAAAAATAACTTTTTAAATAACCAATAGGATTTTCAAACATCTGCAAAGTATCTCTGCACTTCAGTGAACAAGCCCCTTAAATGATGTAAGCATGACTTTAGATGATATATTTAAATTGTTGAACTAGTATTAAATGGATAAAGCGCTCTTGTAATAGACGAATACGCAGTTCTTACACTCGGAAATACAGCGCTTGAGTCCCTTGTGTTTAAATAAAGTTACTCAAAAATTTTCAAATCAATATCTCACAAATTTTCCTCAGGGCAACATTCAAATAATAATAAAAAAAAAAAGAATACGAAGGAAAAGTAAAATAAAATAAGAAAAGAACTGTACGGCGGCATTGAAGTGAAGGAAGTTGACAAAAATGAAAGAATGAAATACCTTTATTTTGAGGACTAAAGAAAAGTCGAGCACATTTTACGTGGTATGATGAGGTCTGTTTGTATATAAATATGCAATTTTTTTTTATGAGATGTTCTCTAGAGAAGAAATATAAATTGTAAGGGAGAAAGTGGTAGTGAGCTTGTGAAAGAATATGAGAGAAAGAGGAATAGAAATATATTTCAAATAAAATCTGGAACATGAATAGAGAACATATTCTGTGGTAAAATACTCTTTGCATTAGGAATTCTTTGCTTGAAAACTATGTTGCATATGTAGACGAGGTGGGTATAAAAATACCAAAACCAAGTTATTGCATCTTTGTACAAAGCAGGTCCGAATAAAAGAGAGTTTTTTTATAACAAAAAGAGGAGAGTAACATAAAAAGAAGAAAGTGGCTTGGAATGGAAGAGTGAAGGAGGACAAAAATGAAAAAAAAAAAAAATGAGAGAAATATTTGAAAAATTTGGAATATTATTTTACTTTTTGTGTTTGTAAAATAAAACAAGAAACAAGCTTTTAAAATATTAGTGCATGCAGAATTATTGACACGATAATACAATTGAAAAAATATATAAATATACAAATAAATACATATTTATATACTCCCATACATATTAATATAGGGCTAATAATAATAAAACTAATAATTTGACACTTATTTTTATATGTAAAGAATGTTTATCTCTACACTTTTCAAGATTATTAGTGAAATATATTTTTATTATATTTTTTAATATACACTAATAGGGTAGGGATGTTGAAGGAAGAGTGATTTAGGAAATGTACCTACATATGCGTGTAGGTAGCTTGATAAACTTAATAAGAATAAATATTTTGAGTAAACTCAACCAGCATTATATGGATTTTTAATCTACCTTTTGTTATTGATAGCACTTTCATTATTTTAATTAAAAATGAAATTTTATTTAATGTCTAGTATTTACTATTACACCATAAGAATTTATTTATTAATTATAATATTACTAGATGCATAATCTTAAGAAACTTTAATGTTTTTTAACCAGTTTAATGAACACATAAAAATTATTTGATATGATGGTTAATTTCTTTGATATGAAAGTTGTTTTAATTTTCTTGAGCATAATTATTGATTAATTTGGTTAAATTAATTACAATAAACACGTTTATATACTTAAGGGTATAGATTATAATCATGTAGGTATAATCTTGACAAATATGAATTTTTGAGCTAGTCACTTAGTGAATGAGACGATAAAACTTTATTTTATGTTAAGTATATATTTAAAGGTATTGCAATTGTATTAATATATCGTATCTAACTTTGATGTCTAAGAAGTGTCATAAGTTAATTGGTGATTATAACTTTCAATTTTTATTTATCTGTATTAAATAAAAATGTAATAACATTTATAAACGTATTAAAGCTAACTTTAACTAGACTATTAATAAAAAATTATTTTGTCTTTGTTTGTCATTTTGGCTCTTCTCGTTTTATCGAGAATATCACTAAAAATTAAAGTCCTAAGGCTCTGATAGCAAAATTTATATTTTATCAATTCACTCTCTAAAATGAGAAGCTGGAAGACCAATAATAATACAAAAAAACAAACATTGAAAACGCTAGAGGGCAAGACAGCGAATGGCAGCAATAAATGATTCAGTACAGATGGAATGAGAGCTTGGATATATTTTTATTAAAGTTTGTCTTAATAAACAAAAATAAAGAGCCCCATCCAGCGCTATAGTAAGTGTTTTAGGACTACGTTCATAATATTCTTCAGTGATGAGCATAAGGTTGATTTCTATCAGTACTACGTAAAAAAAGTCCAAGTTATTTAAAGATTAAAAATAAATGTTAATTTTCCTTAGTATTTATATTATTAGTAATATTATGATGATTTAAAAAAAGTTAAATTATTATAGTCTTCTCGACTTATTCAAACACTTAAAAAATATACAACTATTTTATTTTATTTAACAACGTCGTTACTATTATTTAGTGTAGAGAAGTTTTGTCTTTCATTGAATATTGTGTTATAAAAAAGAGAAAAATACATAAAAATAATTCAAATAAATAATTTACAATACTGTACATAGTTAATACTATTTATAGACCCTAATGTCTAGTATGATTCATACAAGCTACTTATAATATAGTTAATTGTTTCAGAAAATATGCCTTAAATATTTCTATAATATATAAATTAGATAAATGTATTTTTAATAATTTGAATATGCAATCTTTTAACAATTACTTATGGACGTAAAGAGTATTTCACTCAGTCATACACTAAACTGTAATGTGCCCCACATCGATGAGTAAGTTAACAGAAGTTAGTATAATCTATTTTGCTTAGCCGATGAAGAGTTTTCTAGTGCTCAAATCAAGAATGGAGGTGCTTAAGTTGTGATTAACTGGTTTACAAATCCTCTCTAACACAAATAGGAGTACATTTAGTTTAAATTATACTTGTCCCATTCCTACCTCACTTTTGTACATAGGTTGAGATTTGCGGGAGAACCGAGATGAGTCCATATTTTTACAATTTATATTATGAAAATTTATTGATTGTTAATAATATTGCGTATAACCCGAACGGGTAGTAAGACGCGGTGCTAATAATGCTAATGTTAATAATATATTTTGTTAGATACATTTAGTTAAATTTGCTACAAATCGTAATCTCAACCGTATTTGAATCTTTGTAATAGACGTTGCAGTTTGTTTACGACCTTTTCTTATTTTCTAAAAAGTATTTGGTTCAAATGTCACTATGTCAATGACAAATATTTAAGAACTTTTGAGATTACTATGTGCAGCAAGTTAAACTGTATCCGCCGGAGTAACTTTTTATTTATTTTTGACAAAAATGTTTTTGGTTCTAAGAACTGAAAATACTAATCTTGGCTCACGTCCTTTTCCATCTTTCCCTTGAATATAGTTATTGGTGACCTGGCGGTCTAGGGGTAAGGTGTCAGACTTCTATGCTGGCGGCAAGGGTTCAATCCTTGGTCCCGGCAAAGATTTATCTGATTACCAAACCCTTCCTTCACCTCTGACAAGACATCTTGTGAATGTTCGGATTCCACGTTAAACTGTAGGTCCTCCATTTCATCTCACAATCACCCTACCATTACACATTAGCGTAAGTTCATATAACTCGAACGGGTAGTAAGACGCGGTGCTAATAACAATAATAATAATAATAATAATATAGTTATTGATTTGTGTCGACGGGAAAAATATAAATAATTATCCCTACATTTTGAACACATTAATTCCTACTTTTTTATTTATAACCAAACAGGTCATACACAACTCTTTAAAATATTTTACTTGACCAGAATCTCGATGGATGAAACGTCGCCTTCAATAAAAGCTATGTGAATACTAAAATATAGGTTAATATTTATTTATCAATCTCTTTCTTACAACTTTGCCAAAAAAATAAACGTTATTTATATAGAGTTTTGTCGTTAGGCTGGTGGAAACGTTTATTTTCTTTTGGCTTGAGGCCACAAGTAAAAATTAAAACAACAAAAAGGTCCTCTTTATATATTTTTCTAGGATATTTTATTTTTAAAGGATTTTATTTCTTGTTGTCTCAGCAACTTTTGTTTCAATCATTGTTATTTTCTTTTAGGAATAGAAATAAAAGATCGGCTATAGTATTCGTTATGTATTATTATTTTATGAATAGTAGCCTACAGTCTTTTCAAATAATCTACAGCTTTTCCCCCCACAATCCCATACTACCCGTTCAGGTTTTTCGCACTATAGCTATGCTAATGGGTTAAAGATCATGAAACACCCAATCAAAGGAAATCTACCCCGGTTTGGGGGGAAGTAGGGCCAGCCCAAAGGATCCATGCGCCCTGAGCCAGACTTAACCATTTGCACCCCAGTGGTATTCTGTATAATATAAATAGACCGCACCCCTTACGTGACGTGATAAAAATAATAGTAAAGATGATGATAATAACGATGATATTATTGTGTCAAAATACTAAGCGAAATAAAATAAAAATAAGAAATAAAAGAGACAAGTAAATCAAAAATAAGTGGCAACCCCTCTACCGCCCCCTAAATCGATATGTGCAAAAATATGATCTCTTCTTCCCTTCCTATTTTTCTTAATATATTTGGAAGCTTTTAATTAAATATCGAAGTGATTTGTTGACAAAGCGACACCGAATATCGTAAAAACATTAAAATGATTATGTTGTTAATTAATATTTTCTTTTACAAATATATTTCTTGAAAATAGATCAAATTGATTTTTATTTCTTTATTTAGTAATAGTTATTGGATTATTTAATTTAAATTTATATTTTTTTAAATACTTAAAATATTATATTTTGTTAAAATACGCTCCTAGAAAGTACGCGTGAGAGAAAATATAATAATATTATATAGAAAAAAAATTAGTTCACCTAGCCTGGATTAAAACGCCTTCCCTATCACCTAAAATCCATATAAAATTAGCCTGAAATTTGGTTCGCTTGCCCACCGATGCAGGTGAATAAAATTAAATCCCATCTTTTCAGTGTAAATTCTTTCTAATATTTTGTATAGTTATAATCCTCAGACCAGGCGTTAGTGTGTCGGTTGCAGGTGAGTTGTGGCGGCAGACAGTTGAATGGAGACCCGGGCTGTTGACCCAACCTAACCTAACCTAACAAACCTTAAAATATTTGCCAAGCCATTAAACGACAAGAACTGAGGAAGTTTGAAAATTACAAGAGATGTCGACATGAGACGATGATAGTTTCTATCTGAATTTTAAGACAGCATGAGAGAAAGCGCATTGCTAATTAGGTGGACAACACTCATACCTCTTTCTCTATTTTTCTCTCAAGTCAGGGGGCTGCAATTCGTACGTGTCTCTCAAAAAGCCGGGCCGTAACTCACCCTCACAGAGTGCCTGGCTAGTAATTTAAATATCCCTGATGCAATTCCCGGTGTTGCTCAGTAGTGGTTAAAAAAAAAGATGACAATGAAACTGGGTGTGGTGTTTGTTCTAGAATCTAGTTGGTACAGTTTTATTTTTATATTAATTCTATTATTCTAAAACCAGAAGCTAATTTTGTCACAATGGTGTAAACAGAAATATTAAATGGTTTTAACAATATTAGTCCGTTTAATTAATTATGTGAATAGAAATCATAGAACAATCCATAAGAAATTTTTATTCAAATCTTTTGATAACTTTTAATTAATTTATCAATTGAAACATCTTATAGGCCTGTCCATTGCCACATTTTAATGACTTTCAAACAATGCTGGTGGTTTAAAGTGGGCTTACTGTAAAAAAATCACTGTACCTTATATATAAGTCGTAAACCAATATAATGATTTGGTTCAGAAATTACATCTTAAATACTTCTGGTATTTTATAATATTAATAGCTTCACAAATATAAATGCAAAATAAAAGGTATAACATTTTGGACAAAACATTTTTTTTTTCATAATAGATTTTCTTATCAACAACTTAAACTTCAATTCTGTGGGTTTTTCAATCAAATATTTGTAAAATAAAATTTTAGGCATTTCTTGATTCAACATTCATTTTTTATTTTTATTTTTTTTAGAACCGCGTTTTACTATCCATTCAGGCTATACACCGATGGTGGATACTAACTATGCAAATATATTAGTACTGGATAAGGATGAAAAAGAGAATAAGTGTATCCGCAATTGTGTTGAGACAAAGTGTTACATCACATTACATTCAGAAGTAGCAAGTATTTGGAGACTGTAGGTTATTCTATGAACTATAATGTGCTTTTGTTACATGAATATTATGCTACTCGCATCGGCGAGAACATGGTAAAATAAACCAGCTCGTCTAGTTTGGTATACCGTTGATGTGAAGCTTAAGGTTGTAGATTCGGGGTTTTATAAAGTGGTTTCTTTTCAAATGAAATGCACTCTACCTCTACGCAAATTATAAGATCTAAATATATATTTAAAAAACTCAACCTTACCCATACATAAATAAAAACCATGAAATAAGTTACAATCAAACAACGGACAATTTTCTGTTACAGATTTTTTTAAATATTCACAGTTATGGTAGTTGGTCGTCAACTTGTACTGAATTAAGTACAGAAATATCTAATTGGGCTATAAGCCACACAGGTCAAACAACTGTCAAGGTAGGTGCACAATATTCCTCTTCACGTCGTTTCGGCTCGATGTTTATTTTAAATGTTGTCACACACCGGTCCGTATCACATAGAATCAGTTAATTTCTACACTTGTAGTTCCATTAACCATAAACCTTGCTACCACCATATTCTTATCGCGTTCCTACAGCCTTAACAGTTTCATTTTGTATTTTTAGAAGAAATATCTACTACCATTTATATTTTGATTTGAAGTAGATATTGTTCCTTGGTGGTTAAGCTAGATAAATACTAACTAATACTATATTAAGACATACATTATATTTCTAAACATGATTCAAGAATTCAGTCTCGTATTATATATCTAAATTAAAATAAAATTACCCTTGGTACTCAATACCTGTCTTAGAGTTATAAATACAAATCACTTAAAAACTAGCTATTAAACTAAAAACCCTTTTAGGTGCCACTACATTTAAACGGATATCAATATTGAAAAACTATATACTGTGCATATATAATTTTGTCTAGTTCCATTACATGGGAGTAGTGGTTGAATTAAGAGTTCCAGCACACTTTCTCCCATAAGGTTTAACATTGATCCACACCGCACCTCGTGAAGTGAT
>CABFOV010001711.1:78054-106613 GCA_902141375.1 Timema poppense | reverse complement strand
ATTGGGAGGGGGTGTGACACCCCCAACCCCTCCCCCTTTCTATGCGCGACACCCCTGGTTCCAAATGGAACACAGCATTCTATGAATTTCTATTATTAATTTTTCACAACATCCCTTTATTGACTCTGCTGGAATTGAATCTGTATTTGGGGATGTATAGTTCTTTAATTTCCTAATATCTTCTTTGACTTCAGAACTAAAAGGAACGCACTTGGTAAAATGACAGTTGGTTAATTAGTTGTTATACTTAAGAGTCAATTAACATGAGGAAATGAAAAAAAAAAAGGGGGGCTTAATCAAAAGGAGAGATTGTTAAAACATAAAAAGTATATGCAGTCAATTAAGAATATAAATTGATGGAAATAATAAATAATTAATTATTAAAGGTTAAAAATTGATATATCAGGAATTTAATCACATGTAAGTTCATAAATTATTCGCCTAAGTGTTACTTAGAAATTGATCAAGAGCAACTTTAATTGAAAATAGGAAAAAACCAGTAGTTGAACAAGATTCCTAAAATATGAAATTAATATATTTTTTTTAGAATCATATCAAAAACAAGAATTGTAAATAGTTAGTGACAAACTAGAGTTTTAACACAAATAACAATTAATAAATATCAATTTTCTAGAATTTAGGAAACTGTCAACAAAGGCTGAAATACAGTATAAACAAATTTACTAATTAACTATGGATATGACAGGAATTATACACTTAAGATTCCATAAATTATTTTCTTAATAGTCACTTATAAACAGGTCAAAAGCAATTTGAATTTAAAAGTGGGAAACCAATAGGTGAACAGGGTTCAATTAAAGAAATTAAATTATTTTAAAACATTTTTGAGAAATTATCAAAATAGAAGATGTAAATAGTTAAACTGAACAGGAGTGTTGATACATTTGATATTTACATGAGATCAATTTAAAAAAATTAAAGAACAGTCAACAAGGGCAATTATTCATTTATAACAAATGATAAGAATAATCAATGTGATTAATATTATTATTTAGCACCACGTCTTACTACCCGTTCGGGTTATACGCTCTAAGTACTAATTACTGTAATGGATTAGGTAATTGGGAAGGTTGAATTAGAGGAAGTGAACCCGCATTTGCGTGGAGGGAGAGTGGAAAACCATTTAGGAAAAACCACCTCCGGTACACCCGAACGAGATTCGAACCTCGATCTCCCAGTCCTCAGCAGTCGAGCTCAACACGACAAGCGCGTTAGCCAACTACGCCACTAAGGCGGGTCAATGTGATTAATAAAAAGTTACAAGAATGATAATTTAATAAAATCTACTAAATAAATAGCAAGGACCGATACACAATGTAAACATATTAATGTTTAACTACATAAGAAACATGTTAAAATTGAAATTAAAATTTTCCTGATAACATAGCAACACGATTAAAAGATGTGAGTGTTTAGAGCTTGTTATCAGGTCAAGGGGTTACAAACTATATTAACCAAAGAGATAATTAATTATATAAATGATAATTAGCAGGAATGTTGACCAGATCAATCAACGTCTTTGACACAAATGGTATAATATGCGAATTTAAATATCCTCTAAATTAGCATGCAACTTAATTTAACGATGCTGGATTATGTTATATTATGTTTGGGCACCATTTAGTTTGGTATCCTACTAAAAAGTGCCTTTATTTCAAAGAAATCGCAGAATTTTTAATTATGATTGATTTATAATTCGATTTCTTCTTTATAATACTGTATTAGAATAGTCCTCGGTGAAGGATCTCTCATTCAAAAATCAGCCTGTCACATGTTCTTTTCAAAATTCTCCAAAATACTGCGACAAGCCTATCTCCGTTTTATTTAGCTTTCACTTACCGTAGCTAAATTAAATGATACCTTGAACAACATAGACTTTCTCTTAATAAAGATATTTAATAAAAACTCATAAGATTTGTGAAATAAAATAATTAGGCATGTGTGAGTAACAATCTCTCACCTCGAGGCGAGTTCGACTCGAAGCTGAATGAAAACATCTATTTTTTTCTAGATTTCCTCTGATAGATCCATTTACCAATCATACGTACAATCAGATTTCTTGGAATGAATTTTATTTTAGAAAAAAAAATTATAATCACACAAATTAGGATTTTTAAATATATTTAATATCATTGTACTTACTTTTTTTAACTAGACAGAAGACATAAGTGAGGGCTCTATTTGCTATGAAATAATATTGTAAAATTGAATTAAATTAATTAAACTGAATTTTTGAATAAAAAAAATTAAAACTTCCAGTAGCTACTCAAATTTTTTGAGCTTAATAAAAATCTCGGAGTCAGTTTAAGGTTCACGAAGGTTCTAAAACTCTACTCAAACTTGAATTTTCAACTACTCACACACCCATAAAAATAATATACAATGTAGCGGAAACACCCAAATAAAGAGCATAAGTGAAATACTATCCAGTCTCACAGAAATATTGGTAAAATATAAACACATTTTTACAAAAGAGCATACTAATAAATTCCAAATTTTAGATATATATGTACATAGAATGTTCGGAAACTCATAGCCTCAACTGCACATATAGCCTGTTTGAACCAAAAGTAATACAAAATTCCTATGCACTTATACCTGGAAAACAATGCTAATACCATTAAAATGTGTGCAAGGTTTTGGCGTACAGCCTTTCAATCATGTGTGTACAACAGGTTGCATAGGAATTAGGCGCACGGCACTGCACATGTAATAATGGCAAGCACTTTTTGTGATGTAGGACTGTTAATGGTGAACCTCAGAAAGTATTCCCATTTCTAGATGGACTGGAGTGCTGTTTACTATTAATTGTGGTATGTTTTGCTGCCGTGTTCTGATATGTCGAGGTGTGTAATGCCGCGTGCCTAACTCTTATGTAACCTGTTGTACACGCGTGCTTGAATAGCTTTGCTCTCCCGGCGCTGTACGCCAAATGAACACAATTTAATAGTATTAGCGTAGTATTCTGGA
Organism: Timema poppense; assembly: GCA_902141375.1. NCBI lineage: Eukaryota > Metazoa > Arthropoda > Insecta > Phasmatodea > Timematidae > Timema > Timema poppense. Next base: position 103,622 of record CABFOV010001711.1, on the reverse strand, counting down.
TGTAAATGTAATGGGATTTTGTTTTGCTCTTGGTTAAAATCAACTATATGTGCAGTTTGGGCTGTGAGTTTCCGAACATTCTGTATATATAAATACACCGACATAATATATAGTCGCCTATAGACCAGGACATATTGATTAAATAAAATTATATTTCTAGTAAAAAATATTTTTCTAATAATGGTATTACAAATTTAAACGATAAGTTATTTCGTATCTCAAATAGTTCCAGATATACTATACAAATTGGAAATTTTCGCTTATGTAAATTTCACTCAAAATCATTTTCATTGTAAAATGAGAGTTCCCATTTTGTTTGTAATTATAATAGTGCCATAATACAGAACAATATGATCAAATCCGTTAGAAGTGATTTTGAGAAGAAAAAAAAAATATTTTCTTGCCATTTAGTAATCTATCCTTAATTTTTTGGCTGAATATCTAATTCCAAATACATCTCGGGGGAATTTTATGAAAACCCTACTGTAGATATCAAGTTTTAATAATTTAAACTTGAACACTTATCCAAAATTTAAGTCTGATTTTTTTGTCGATAAAAATATTATTGATTGTAGTTGTCTTAATTTGACATGGCAGAGTCTATTAAATTGTAGATTTTATTCCTCTGACAAATTTACGCCTACTTATAAGATGCCCCATTTTAAGTCTCAAAGTAAAATATCACGACTTAACCCCTCCACCAGGCAGGTTTGTTCAACCCATATGATAACAAAATTAATAGTTGTCCTAAACATTGCTTTTATTTTGATTATTCATGTTTTAATTATGCTATCGGAGTTAAAAGAGAGACAATCTTAACAGTAATACTAATAACATTTCTCGCCCAAAAGAAACACAAAATTTAAAATAGCAATAATCCTTGGATAAAGGTATTCACACCAAGAAGGCGATGCTCCTAAAACAGCTTGTAGTGATCAAACAATTTCAAAATCATTTAGGTGACTTAATTGACTGTTCAAATTGACTTTTGTGACCCTCTCTAAGGTCCTCGTACAGTCTTACACTGACATAGTATCATATGCTTGAGGTACCAGGACATTAATGGTGTTGTAGCAGTTATGTATCGTAATGCCCCGACGTTCACGAAAACCGAGATCTTATATACGACGTATATTCCAAGAGACTGTTTCCTACAACACGGTCCATACTTTCCCTTCGACATCAGAGAAAAGTAAAATGAAGTGTATACATGATAGTAATGAGAAACGTTGGTGGAGTATTTTTTTACAGTGTCTCAGGATTTGATGCACGACGATATAAAGTATTTTGTATACTTCAGAAAGATTTATAGTTAAAATAAAATGTTTTAAGTTTAAATTGTATGGTCTGGTCTCAACAGGAAGCCTCACTGACGCTAGGTTATCATGAGAGTATCGTACGTATCTTTTTGCTGCCATAGTGGAATGTAAATCTATTGTAATTACGGAAATGTACATGAATTGCTAACTGCAAGAAGGAAACATGTCCACAAAATACGTAAATTGATTTTTTTACAAATTCATATATATATATATATATATGGAATTTTTTACAAATTCATATATATATATATGAATTTGTAAAAAATTCCATTTACGTCTTTTGTGGACATGTTTCCTTCTTGCAGTTAGCAATTCATGTACATTTCCGTAATTACAATAATTTCTAGTCTGTGTGCTTATATTCATAACAATTATTAACGATGCGTGGATTTACATTCATATTCTCTCTCTCTCTATATATATTATATATGTAATATATATATTATATATTATATATATTATATATGTAATATATATATTATATATTATATATATTATATATGTAATATATATATTATATATTATATATATTATATATGTAATATATATATTATATATTATATATATTATATATGTAATATATATATTATATATTATATATATTATATATGTAATATATATATTATATATTATATATATTATATATGTAATATATATATTATATATTATATATATTATATATGTAATATATATATTATATATTATATATATTATATATGTAATATATATATTATATATTATATATATTATATATGTAATATATATATTATATATTATATATATTATATATGTAATATATATATTATATATTATATATATTATATATGTAATATATATATTATATATTATATATATTATATATGTAATATATATATTATATATTATATATATTATATATGTAATATATATATTATATATTATATATATTATATATGTAATATATATATTATATATTATATATATTATATATGTAATATATATATATTATAAATATTATATAAATAATACATTGCTATAAATTATATGTAATATCTATTCTATATGTACGCATCGTTTACGGCACAAATGAAGCATTTTTAGTATGTTAGCATTGTGTGATGTCACTTTAAAATTACGTTTATCGCAAATAAGGAACAAGTCCTAAAGCTGTTTCTTTTATGTAGTTAACTTCACCGGCCACCATACTTAAAGCACTGGTGTTCATATAGTGTATTATAAATTAAAAACAGCCGATTATTATTGTTTTATCAGTTGTGTATCGTTTGAACTGGTACATTGAATTTAAAATCAACCCCAATGTGGTAAACCTTTACAATTTTTTGCTGACAACCTCACAAACTAAAATAAAAATAATTCAACTTTGTGATTTTTGACGACTCCCTGGAAAAAAAAAGTAAATAGTATTGATTTTTTCTACTGAAAGGTCATTCTTACATGCCTCCTGATAGGTATTTTGACATCATTATAAGAACACTAATAAGGGTGGAGAGCTACTAAACCATTCCCTAAAGTAACTGACTCAATCTAAACAGTATAAGAAATTCAGGATATATTTTCTTTAGTTGAAATCCAAACAAGTGCAATCATGGACTTCAAAGCTTAATGAAACAATTAGCCGAAACTATTGTTAATGCATTTTAGTGGGGATAGTCCCTAATAGATATAATATGCTGAAAATTGAAAAATGAGACCTGGACACGGGAATCGAACCCGGGACCTTCGGCTTAGTACGCCAATGCTCTCACCATCTGAGCTATCCAGGATTCGTCCCGTGCCCATGGTCATTCTTCACTCATAGTTTAAGGCAGAGTCTAAGATGGACGAATCCTGAATAGCTCAGTGGTAAGAGCATTGGCGTAATAAGCCGAAGGTCCCGGGTTCGATTCCTGTGTCGAGGTGTCATTTTTCGATTTTCAAAATATACTTCAAAGCTTGGTTGCCTAATTTTTATTTTAAAAAAAAAGCCTCGGTAATGACTTATGAAAAAGCAAATAGAGACAAGAAAATATATTTTGAAATTTCAAATTACCAAGACCTGCGTTTCTCCTATGTTCTACCTTCAAGTACACTGCAGCATAACTATAAGAATAATAGTGTATGACACATACAGATTAAGAAACAAGGAACAAGGAACAAGCTTCAACTTCCAGACAAACAGGCTTACACAGGAAAGATACCCATCAATACCGTGAACATGGAGGATATATTTTACATATCTGGTTTACATGCCGAAGAGGAATCACATTTTGGAACATCACAACGTGGCCTGTTACAACTAGAAGAAATCCAGTGAAGATAATTTACTCAACCATGTTAACTCAGAATTTTAAGAAAATTAAACAAAAATTGGGTGTACCTGGCGGTCTAGGGGTAAGATGTCAGACTTCTGTGCTGGCGGCCGGGGTTCAATCCTCGGTCCCGGCATAGATTTATCTGTTTAAAAAAACCCTTCCTTCACCTCTGACAAGACATCTTGTGAATTCGGGGGTGCCAGGCCTCCACCGTGGTTCTGATTCCACGTTAAACTTTAGGTCCTCCATTTCATTTCACAATCACATTAGCGTAAGTGCGTATAACCCAAACGGTTAGTAAGACGCGGTGCTAATAATAATAATAAACAAAAGTGTTATTACTTTTTTCAATTTTTTTTATCTTTATTTAACACAGCTCATTAACCGTAAAAAGGAAACGTGTTCATTACGGAAAATTTTCTCCAAACTGACCTTAATTTAAGTATAGGTGTGTATTATGATTGAAATAAAAAATAAAATTCAACTAAAAATGATACAAACTTTTTTCATATTTTATTAATTGCTAAGACACCTGCAAAATATGTTGATTTTTTTTTAACATGCTTTCTTTCTGCGGTTAGCAATTCACATATGGAGGAGACCATATTTCAGTTAATTTCAATTTGTTTAAAATAAAATCTGGACACGGTAATCGAGCCCGGGACCTTTGGCTCGGTGCACATATGTTCTACACTGAGCTGTCCAGGATTCTTTCCGTGCTCAGGGTCATTATTCTCTCATAGTTAAAAGCTGAACATGGGGAAATCGTCATCTTAAAATGAGCAATCAATTACATTAATTACATTACTACATTTACAATCTTCTAAACAGAAAATTAATGTTGGTTTTTGAAATGGTGGTAAAGTTAGAGTTATATAATTCACAACTAAATAAATAACTTATAATTAACGGAAAAGATTTAAAAAAAAAATCCAGTAGACGGTAGGTTGCAAAATCATTAAAAATGCAATCCCTAGATCTAACTCGATCAACATGGAAAGGTAACGTTAGTGATAATAATGATGATGATGATGATGATGATAATAATAATAATAATAATAATAATGGCGTGTCTGGGCTACATAAATCTGTAGTTTAGTTTCTGGAAAGGTTAGCCAGCACTAGTGAACCGTTGCCAAGGCAATTCCCAAATGTACTAAGCGTAACTTATATAATTTCCATTAAGGTGCTTTCCATGTCCCAATCATATGAGAGGATGATGAGAGTAAATATGACGGGGCAAATACAATGAAGATCTTAACCTAACTTAAGATTAATTAATCAAACCCTGGTGACCATGGGAATGCTTCACCTTTCATGAAAAATCCCACGATACCAACCAGGAATCGAACCCAGGACCACTAAGTCAGCTGTCAGGGACTATAACCACTATATCACGAGGCAAGTTGAAGGGTTTTGTGATAAAAAGTTTTGTCAATTTGGTTTATTTACATACTATATAACTCCTATTCAGATTATAAATATTGTAATTTATCTTTTTGTTCCTGTTCATAGTGCTATTAGGGTGACCTGGCGGTCTAGGGGTAAGGTGTCAGACTTCTGTGCTGGGGGTCCGGGGTTCAATCCTCAGTCCAGGCATAGATTTATCTGATTACCAAACCCTTCCTTCACCTCTGACAAGACATCTTGTGAATGTGGGGAATGCCAGGCCTCCACCGTGGTTCGGATTCCACGTTAAACTGTAGGTCCTCCATTTCATCTCACAATCACCCTACCATTACACATTAGCGTAAGTGCGTATAACCCGAACGGGTAGTAAGACGCGGTGCTAATAATAACATAGTGCTATTAAAAGTGTCATAAAGAAGTATTTTCCGAATTACAAATTAGTCTATAAAACACTAATCTAAAGTGATTTTCAAACACCACATAAGATAAGTAATAAGTAAAAAAAACCTCAACCTCACGAGATTTTTGTTTCAAAACAATCCAAACTGAACTCGAATTTTGTTTTGACTATTATAGTTGTTTCTTTATTCTAAGTCTTACTTCTTATCCAGGCTATCAACCTATTATATTAATGGAATCAGGATGAGGCAAATACAATTTAGAAATAATTTACCAGTGTTTTCTTGGAAGTAAAGTAGGAAATCAATTTTGAAACAATCTGCGTACTCCCTGCCGAGGTTTAAACTTCAACCTACCCGTCAACTTCAATCCAGAATTTTGCTAAAGGGGTGTTTAAGAACATACGATCACCAATGTGTGTGACATGAAATTAAATAGGTGGTGAGAACATTTATTTTAGATCCGTATATATCTCTAAGATAAATCAAAATAACTTCCTCTCGAAGCTTTTGGATTTTTTTTCTTTAAAGAGCTTATTACTTATTAACGGAATATTGGTATTTTGGTCACAAAAGAGATATCATTGGTTTCAATACTGGATCATTAGATACAAGGAAAATATCTGTCCCTTGAAAATTACTTGGTCAGCATTGATGAGGGATTGAAATGGCCCAGGGGAGAGTAGAGCGGGGAGGAAGGATAACAAGGCACATGCCTGGGTAGGTTGTGCTGCTTCATCACTTTCCAAGATTGCTTGTTCAGTTAGAATCAGTGGTGCAGGAACTACAGGTCATATTAGGAAATAATAAATGCACTTCTTCAACTAAACTCATCCACCGTAGGAAAGAGAGGGGTAGGCAATGGTTTTTCTATAAAGTTGAAACAATATCACAAACATGGTAATAATATAATTTGACAGTTAAAAAGTTACTAAAAGCACTAATCTACTCATATATTAAGTCATGTTATTCTCAATAGCAACCCGCCTCGGTGGTTTAGTTGGCTAACGCGCTAGTCGTGTTGAGCTCTACTGCTGAGGACGGGGAGATCGAGGTTCGAATCTCGGTCGGGTGAACTGGGGGTGGTTTTTCCTAAATGGTTTTCCACTCTACCTACACGCAAATGCGGGTTAACTTCCTCTAATTCAAACTTCCCAATTCCTAATCCATTAGCGTAATTAGTACTTAAAGCGTATAACCCGAACGGGTAGTAAGATGCGGTGCTAATATTAATATAAAAAGTGAAGTTTGCACACCCCTTTTATAAATTGTGTGTAAAAACAGGATAACTTGGAATGAAAAAGAAACAATTAAAAGAGTTGCACAATAATTAATAAACTTCCAACTCTATAAAAACAGTTTTAACTTTGTCGTGTGACTATAAGAAATCGAAGGACAGCAAGAATTGTGTTCAGATACAGTTATTACTTCAACGTAAAAAATCGTTATATTTTTACTTCCAAATCTAGAATTTTAGAAACGTTAATCAAAAGGTTTTGGATTATCCATTTCTTTAAGTCTTTAAAATTAGATAGAACTAGAAGATAAATTTCCGTCAGCCATATTTTTATTTAGCTACAATACGTGAAAATGGAACACGATTATATAAGTAATAATATGTATGTGGAGTATGATACATTCAATCAAATTAATGAATAACTAAAAATAATCAAATTATAGCAATAAACTATTTAACTTTGTACTAAATATACCACTATATGTCTTAATTGTATTTAATCGATATTTGATTCTAATTAACTGAATGTCAACATTTTTTAAGTCATCGATAATCATTGTGTTGGTACCAAGTTGGTCAAAATAAAGAATAAAGTCTATAAGTTTAAATACTTTTAGTTGAAAATCGGTCTTTCATAGTGCTAAAATAATTCTTGAGAGAAATTAGAGTCAAAATTGATAGGTTTAATTGCACAGGTTAATAAAATAGATGAGATAAAGCACCTATACAAAAATAAGTATTATATGAAAGGTGAAGCTTGGCGTTAGAATGATTATCGCTAAGGAAATGAGTCGTACCTAAGTCATAATCGAATAAATTTAAAAATGGTTCACTTGGAATGTTCCGTACAATGTATATGTGCCTTGGCAGAATAAAGGCAAAACCGAGTCACTTATTTATGTGATATCAATGATAACTCTCAGTAACAGATTAGATTAACCCATCCATCACAGATTCTGTCTTGAAATATGAGTGAAGAATTACCCTTAACATGGGACGATCCCTATATTGTTCAGTAGTAAAGCACTGGTGCGCTAAAACAAAAGGTCAAGGGTGTGATTCCATTCCTGTTCTCAGGTGCCATTTTTAAATTTATTCAATTGAATAAACTATAACTGATATATATATATATATATATATATATTTAGATCAAGCTGGGACACACATGAAGATTTTCACCACCCGTCACATATGGTTGAGGATGTTTTTATTATATTCTTCTTCAGGGAGAAAATTATAGATTTTTTTTTATTACGGAAAGCAAACTTGGAAATTTGACTTGTCTGTGTTAGTGTTTTCTTGTTTTGTTGCCGAAAAAGTAATATTCACCTCCTAGAGAGCAGTTTCAAATTTTCGGAAAAAGGAATATATGTGTCGTTTATATGCATGTATAAATTAAGGAACCAAAGAAGAAAATATGGGAGAGTACCAACGTTATTGGTAGTCAATGTTAGTCTCTAAACCTGATCATGTTGAATACCCAGTAAATAAAAAGTTGTATGTTAAATATAAAAGCTACATAATTTAAAGACATTTCTATTATTATAGAATTGTTCCCATTATTCCAAAAGATATTTCTAATGAATAAATCATGAAACCATAACCAAGTCTGTGCTTAAGTTAAATGTAAAATAGTCACTAAAATCAAGCAAGCCAGGGTCTTTAGCCCAAAAAAGAGACTCACTACCAAGTGGGCTAAATAGTGTAAAAAACACTCACTAGGAGTACCACACACATAAAATAATGTTATCAGCATGATTTGAACAACAAATGCAGATGGCCAGCACTTATTTAAAAATAGGCTTGTCAATTTTTTTAAATATTATGATCATGGGAGTTTTTGACCAACAAATTAACCAAGATAATTACAATGAATTTCCACCTTCTTGGCTGAGTAATTAGAGGCGTTCACGACAAGTCTAGATAAACCTGACTTGTTCATAGGTTTAAGAATTAATTATCTTTGGTGAAGAGGTTCATTCTATTCTCGACATAAAATTATTCGTAGAGCTCATAGTCCCGGGCAGTCACAGAAATTTTATTAGTGATGGGCCGATGCAATTTCAAGCAGAATGTAAATAAACAAATAAGAAATAAAACTATGCAATATAAATAAATCGTACTAATTAATTGTACATACTTTCTGAGTACATCATAGTTTGAAAGAAAATTTAAGCTACACTTAAATAGGTTTTCCTCAGAAAGACAATTATATATATTAGTAAAAACCTCATCAAATGTTAATTTTTAACCTAATTTTTATAGACATTTTTAGTAAATTTAACATTTTCAAAACTCAATTATCATTTAAACACCTTGCTATCCCTCGCTGTGGCTTCGGGGGTAACTGGTTGATGTCACGACAACGGCGACGTTGGGTTCAGACACGTGTGGGCCTTGCCAGAGTGGCGGGTATAGGCCAACCCATGGAATCACCGGTGACAAGGACAAGCAGATAGGGAGGGTGGAGAGGTAGAAGGAAAGAGTCCCAGCAACACGGGTGTCGCTGTAGGATGGAGGTCGCGGTGGGAGGTAGGATGGAGTCCTGGCAACGTGAGTCACGGTGGGAGGTAGGATGGAGTTCCAGCTCCTGGCAACGTGAGTCGCGGTGGGAGGTAGGATGGAGTTCCAGCAACGTGAGTCGTGGTGGGAGGTAGGATGGAGTCCCGGCAACGTGAGTCGCGGTGGTAAGAGGATGGCGTCCTAGCAATGTGAGTCGCGGTGGGAGGTAAGATGGAGTCCCGGCAACGTGAGTCGCAGTGGGCGGTAGGATGGAGTTCCAGCAACATGAGCCGGGGTGGGAGGTAGGATGGAGTCTCGGCAACGTGAGTCGCGGTGGGAGGTAAAGGATGACGGCGGAAGTAGAGGGAGTTAAGACAATATTGCTCTTTCATAATAAAATGCAGTTTAACAGCTCTTTCAAACGGCGCACCCGGATTGGGTAGCCACTCTCTATTAAATACCCTCCACTGCTGTCTGGCCTTGTCCAATGGGAGAAACAGGGGCTTACCATTGGCGCGGGAAAACGTGAGCGATAGTGGCCGCCAAGCGAGCCAATAGAAATAGGAGTTCTCGAATAAAATCACAATGGCATGCTCTGATGCTCTCTGAAGGAAAGCACGAGAGAAAGTTCCAACACGTACCGACCAATTGGTCACACCGTGTGGTTTGCAAATAAAAGACGGGTTGTCGCGTTTCGCGAAGTTCTGGAACAAAGAAAACATATTATTATTAATAATAGTGTGAGGAAAAAGTATTTGGGAAACCGAATAAAGGTTTTAATAGTTATGTGTGGAGTTCTCATGGGCGCCGAGTACAGTGGGAAACTTGTCACGGATGGCTTAGAGAACATTGACTGTGGATCGGTACAGGTAGTAGAAAGGGTTATTGGCGCGGCTTGTACAAGTACGGAGGAAAGATACATGGGCCGACTTAACAGTGAGGCACAACAACCTTTAAATTAATTTTTAAATAAAATATTGAATTAAGTTTTACTTTAAGTCATTTTTGAAATATTTCAAATGTTGGAAAATAATGTGTCAATTAACTACCCTTTATATTTTAGAGTAAGTATGAGTTTATATCAACATTTCATCTAGAGGTACGATCATATTAAATTTAAAATACATTAAGTGTTTTCAAGGTTCAGATCTTGATAAATAATTATTGTAAGGCTCATTTTATTGCGTCTAAAGGCAAATAACATCGAGTTTCAAAACCTTCAAGATTAATAATTCCTATATTCTGCATAAAATATAAATATAAATACATGGTACAAAACTCCGCATGGACTTTCTCATCCCATTGTATAAAAATTGAGATATTTACTCAAAACTCTTAATATATGTGTGTAACAATACAATGTTTCGTATTGTACGATTACTACCCCACCCAACCTGATATCACACGTTCGAGTTGCTAAAAGCATACTACCCACTCCCCAGAATAACCTCGACGAAACCTACAATAGTAATCTTCACTATTGTAGCCCAATGTAGCCCCAACAATCACACAAAAATCAGCATTCTTAAATATCCATTATAAACCATCTACTAAATAATTGTTCCACACGTACCTTCCGATCGTCAAGCTGGCCTCGCTACGACGCTGCCGAGTCAAAACCGCCAATGCAAAAGAGTGGGGCGACTACGACTTGAGAAGTACGTGTTCAACGATCTACCCGGCCCGAAAATTACGTTAACACTAGCCAATGTTTTCCAAGAGTCCAGTCACCAAATCAACAAACCCTGTTCTGCCTCCTGGCGGAGGGATAAGGAAACCCTCGCCAAACATTGGATGCTTCTACACTGGTCAAAGAGATGTATTACTGCATTGCGACAATCACACATCCAATCAGCGAACAGGAAAACTTGTGAAATTGCATCATAGTGACGAAATGGACTGTTACTGCGTAACTGACTAGTATGTGTAGCCCCCCCCCTTTGTTCCTGTTTTCTAGACTCAATATAAAAAGTAATGTAAATTGTAAATATATATCATAACTAAAGAACGTTTGGAAGCATTACTAGCATTACTAATGAACGTTTGATAGATGTATCATTACTATTGAACGTTAGAGATGTAGCATATTAGGAAAGAACGTTTGGTAGAGAGATCATAACTAAAGAACGTTTGGTAGATGTATCATTACTATCATTTCTATTGGACGTTAGAGATGTAGCATTACTATCATTACTATTTAACGTTAGAGATGTAGCGTGTTAGGAAAGAACGTTTGGTAGAGGTATCATTGTCTAAGAACGTTTTATCGAAGGATAGCGTTAGGAAAGAACGTTGATATGGATAGTATTATCAAAGAACGTTTGATATGGATAGTATTATCAAGATGTTTTGATATAGGTAGCATTAGGAAAGAACATTTAATATGTAGAACTTTAGGAGAGAACGTCTAACTTAATTTAAATTATGTTTGTAACACAGCTTTTTATTGAGGTCATGAACGAGGGAGCAATATTAGTTTGTTAAATGTCTAGTCAACGCCATGGGGAAATTGCGTCTGACTTTGTATCTTTTATTTTTACATAGCTAACTTTGTGTTGGGATCACTTTGATCAAACTTAAATGTGAACTGTTAAATCATTGAGTTAACGAAAATGTAAGTTATTTCGTTCGACATGTCAATGTAAAATTTGTATAACTTATTCTTTATTTGCGTCTTGTAAGACCTAAGTCCTGTTTCGGCTTAAGTGTAACTAGCCATAACCCAATCTATGAAAGACCTTAAGTCCAGTTTTCTTTGTGAATGTTCAGCGCGAATAATGCAATGTTTCCTTTTATAGTAGTAGCTATAGGATGTTTTGAATTAAGGCCATTTTTCCCGTGTTTGTTTCCTGCTTTGTGAAAATTAAAGTATTCTTCAGTTAAACTCTGCTCTTTTACCTGTTGTCATTTATATATGTACGTTACATCCTTCCTATCCTATAGTTTTAGGGGCCTTACCTATAGGATCGGCGGAGGGTGTAATATGTGAAACAAAATAATATACATTAACAAAACCGAGAAAAAATTGCTTTTTAATTACTTTAAACATATGTTCATTCCTATATTTAAATTTTATAATTTTCTTTTTAAATAATTAAAGTCCTCACTAGTATATTTGAACCATAAAGTAATCGATATTTGGTCCACCAGGGTCAATACTTTGTATTAAAATTTCGACTTCCTAATAAAACGTTCGACATTTTAATAAGAGTTGCACATCTTATGGTTATCAAATTTTTATTGAATTCCTCATTTATAAATTTAGACCAATAAAAATGGTAAATATTGACTATTGAGTCTAAAACGATAGAGATAGATCATTGTTGCACAAACATTTCCCCTAAACATTTTGAGAGACTTACTTATCTACTTACTCTAAGGAATTAGATAATTATTGCGTTAAGACTTAAGTAGCATCTCTATTCAACTAAAGTTCGAAAAATTGTACTTTTATATTTACCAAGATATCTCCGAAAAAATAGTTTTATAAAGATATATTTCAAATAAACTGTTTTTATTTTTAATAGTACTACAATGTGGCGATGATAATTTATTTAGTATCTTAAATAATTGCGGATATAAGGAAATTTCCACTTCTGTAAAATACACTAAAAGTTATTTTCATAGGAAAATGAAAATATCCATTTTGTTTACAAACTTAATCAACGCCTAGGTAGGAATTTTAATAAAAATCGGTAGGTCCAATTTTTGGAAAATTTATTTTTTTCTTTTCTCGGCCTTTACTAAACTACTCTTAATTTTAGGGTTAAACAGGCACAGACAAATGGCATTGCAAAAACCCATTTTTATGGTTCAGTCTGTCATAATACGGTCACAATATTTTACCATTATTTTTCGAAATGTTAAGAACTTATATATTTGCTATTAGCTTGAAAATTGTTGATTTTATAAAAATATGTTTCAAATAAAATATAGGTATTATAAATATACCTACATATTTGCAGTGATAAGTAATTTCATATTTCAAATTGTTTCGGAGATGTGATAAAAATATTGTAATTTATGCGTCAACCAGAACCTTTGTCATTTTACCTAAAAATGACAGTAGCCATTTTATTTGTAATATTGGTCACTGCTTAAAAATAAAATTTAATCAAAATCGTTATAACCAATTTTGAGGAAATCGATTTTTTTTATATTTTGCCTTTCAGTAAGCTACCCTTTGTTATAGGTTTTGATATCGAATTTGAAAAACCCCTCGGGGCAACTCTATGAAAACCCTAGACATAAAAGCTTTAGCCCAATTGGTAACATACTTTAGGCTCTAGTCCGAGGTACAGACAGATAGACAGACGGAAATTAAAAAACTTTTTTTCTTATTTAGGGGGTCATGAAACGTCAAAATTCATCAAAATCTCAAGTTAAATTTTTTTGATGATCACAATACTTTCTCTACCTGTAAGATAGCGAGAAAGTATAAAGTTAAGTTAAGACTCAAATATTTATTCAAAACAACAAAACTCTATAGCTTATCAATTATTATTATTAGCACCACGTCCTACTACCCATTCGGGTTATACGCACTTACGCTAATGTGTAATGGTAGGGGGATTGTGAGATGAAATGGAGAACCTACAGTTTAACGTGGAATCCGAACCACGGTGGAGGCCTGGCATTCCCCACATTCACAAGATGTCTTGTCAGAGGTGAAGGAAGGGTTTGGTAATCAGATAAATCTGTGCCGGGATCGAGGATTGAACCCCGGACCCCAGCACAGAAGTCTGACACCTTAGCCCTAGACCACCAGGTCACCTTTTACAGCTTATCAATATTAACAAAGTAATTTGACCCAAAAGTGTTAAAATAAAACCAATATCCAGTCAAATATAAAAGCAAATCGTCCCCCCACCAGATTGGGACGAAGGATAGTGCAATAATTCTTCACTCATTTACTGCTAATTACCTACTTTTTCGAAATTACTGGCACCTAAATTGGTCATTTAATAGTTGTATTAAGATAGATCTATAACATGTTCTGATGTGTTTGATAATTGCGTTTAAAACCGAGATTACTTATGTCTTGCTTTAAGATATATGGAATTGTAAAGGAAGCTTATAATAAAATGCACCCGCATTAGTGTGGAAATAATAATAGTGAAAAAAAATCCATAGTAAAAGTGACCAAGATTCCATCCTAAACCTCCCAACCACTGGCAATCCAATGTATTTCAATCTAGACGCCTTAGACAAAGTGGCAACCAGTGCGGGTAAATGTGCTGATATAATCCTGCGTTTAGAAGGGGAAGTCAAACACCTAAATTAAAGTTGTAAATAAAACTCAACAAAGACAAAACCTCCAACCATAGCATTTAGAGTCATGGTGGCTGAAACTAGCATCTAAATGATATTTTAAACTGCTTTTGTCTTTTAACAGTGACTAGGACCAGTCATAACTTGTGTTTCCCCGTGATAATGCAGTCTCACATCCTGCTGTAACAAATGTTTGTTTTTTTAAATCGAGCGTTTTATGTAAAATTATATGCTACCTAGTCTAAAATACGCTAGGTAGCATGTATTTTTATGTAGATAAATATAAATTACTTATATTTAACATGTATGTACTGTAGATGTAAAGTGTTTGTATGTAAATTACATTAATACTCCGATATAAAGCGTATTACAAGATGTAGAGCATATTTATATTTAGAAATTATACGTATTTTAGTATGGGTATAAATCTTAGCTATGTACTCATTTATAAAGCATATTTATGTATACATAATATAGATGAAGCTTAAACTGCGATTACAGTAAAATTTGGATAGTCCAGATTAATTTGGGTGTAGTGGGAGGATTGGGGTGGATAGAAAATTAACTAGTAGTCTATTATTCTGTGTATGATATAATTAATATCTATGTGATTAATTATACTCTCCCAGTTAGAAAAATTAATTTTAAAAGTAATGCCCTTAATGTAGTGTCTAGTTTATGCTTTGAAAATAGCTATTGTTGATAGTGAGAAATTATTTCATATAAATGAAACAAAATGTTACCAGAATATAAACTATAGTTATAATATTAAATTTTGAGTTAATTTCATTATTTAAAGTTGTTAGAATCAAATAAAGTTATAAGAAACTGTACTAAGACAATTAAAAAATTAAATACAAAAATATTTGATGAAATTACATCATCTTTGTTATTCTTTTATTACCTTTTCCTTGTTTGAGCCTTAAGGAGAACGTAATAAAAGAATAATAAAGAAGATTTAATTTGATCATTTATTATTCCTTGCCAAATACATATAATAATAATAATATTTAGCAGCGCGTCTTACTACCCATTCGGGTTATACGCTCAAATACATATGAACATAATTAAAAACAAAGATATTTACTTAGTCATCAATTAAAACTAAGAGTAAATATAAATTACTACTTTTTTGAAAAATTTACTAGAAAAAACTTGATGTAGCCAATGTTGGAATAGTAGTTTATTAAACTAGGTATTTTGAATTTTATAAGGAGATGTTTCCAAATAGGTATAGGTTTATTATGTGCAGTTATAGGGGTGAGTACAGTAGCCCCATGGCTTCCTTGGTGCTGACTGACAGCTCACAGCTGACTTCTGACAGTCAACATTTAGGTATATACCTAAATGTTGACTGTCAGAAGTGACAGCTGCTAAACGCATGTTTTTGCAGATCATATGGTTTGGCGCAGGGATACATAATTTGGTCTGGTAGTTTTTTAAAGATGTCAGTCAGCACCAAAGAAGTCACGGCGCTACAGTAAACATTGTTAGGGTTGTATATCTGAGGTGACTAGTGGAAAGTTGGTGTAGGTGGAAGGCCGTCAATTAGTCACGGTTGAAGAGAGAGTAAGAATGTGATCGAGAAATACTAGGTAGAGAAGGATGTGGGACTGGTTGAGAGTTGGGGTGCAGCTCCAACGGAATTCGAAGAAAAGGACGGCAAGAGTGCGGACATGTTGGTTGGCGAGACTCAAAATAACGTTAAGAAATGCATGGCTATACATGAAGTTAAAATATTGTTAGTTATAATAAATAACAGTATATATTAAACTATGTCTGCTTGTTTGATTAAAGCAACAACGCAAGGAATACAGTGACCACGTGCTAATTACTATACTATGCAACTAATATCAGACACCCAAAAGAAATATAATTAATTATTAATAAAGTTGACACGGAACAAACTCGAGTTTAGAAAAGAACACAACATAATGACACATTATAAGGTTCCAAACGTGGCTTAGGTACATACTTCAGGGCATAATATATTCTTTGTTATATCTCTCAAAGCATTTGATATCTCATCACATAAATCGGTTACATATTGGAAGCGACCATGGTAGAAGCGACCGGTGGTTGGAAACAACCAAACAGACGTTCATCGTGTTCAGAGTGATCAAACATGTTTTTAAAATTCGTCCAAGCGAATGAGATAGGTATGTGTCAAAAAAAACTTATAAACAAAAGAATTAAAGGAATAGCTATCCTAACTTAACCTAACCTTACCTAGCTAACATAATCTAACATACCCTAAACTTACCAAATTAAATCTAAGGCATTAGGCGGACCTACATGAAAATTAAGCAAGACCTACGTAGAAATGGATATAAGAATTGATATAATACTCTGGGACTTCGAAAATATATAGAACCTGTAAATATGGTTTAATTCATTAAACTACGTGAATACTTTAGGTTAAAATTGTGTACTTATATATTATGAACATTGTACACCCTACTTATTGTATATAAGAATGAGAATAACTATTATTATTATTATTATTATTAGCACCGCGTCTTACTACCCGTTCGGGTTATACGCACTTACGCTAATTTTAATGGTAGGGTGATTGTGAGATGAAATGAAGGACCTACTGTTTAACTTGGGACCCAAAACAAGGTGGAGGTAATAAAAATATTTATTTACAGATATTAAATATCCGCAAATAAATTCAGTAAAGCAATCTAATACGTACGTATGAAAATAAAAATAAACTAATATTATAGTCGCTTCCAACATAACACCTATAAATTAGTCTTTAATTAACCTAGAAGTATATTGATAAAAGGGAAGTAAAAGTGATTCAAAAGCCACATAGTTGTCAAGAAATAAATAATATAACTACAATAAAATAAGTGTATACAAAAAAGCATCGAATGGATATCAAGCCAAATTAGTAGTAGTTTGGTTTGTAAAACATATGTTTATACTAATTTTTAAGATGACAAGATATTTAATTCTAATAAAACTTACTAGTCAGATTAAATGTAAAACTCATCTAGTCTGGTTTTCTTGTGATAGAGAGGTCGTAAATGCTATCAGCGTGTACTGAAGGTGGTTATCTATAAAAGGTTTCTCACTCTCCCTGCCACAAAAAGTAGTATATTTTCTTTAAATTATAAGTTATATATGCCCTAGCGTAAATATTTTAGTACATACATGTAATCCTAAGGAGTTTTAATACCCAGAAAGTGATCAAAAGCTAATAATCATGTATTTAAATCAGAATTTATTAAATCAAACATTTTTTTAAAGTGATGATGCAAGGAATAATACATATTGGATCACTATACTATCACACTTTTGTTTATATACAGCTATAAAGTGTGATTATTAAATAAATAACCATCGAATAAATTGTAATTTTAACTTGAAATCGAGTTAATATTAATTTTGTGTGTACGTGTATAGCTCTGGAATCTACTGCAACATAAACATGTGAATGTGTGTGTGTGTATTTGGTGCTGAATTTATCTCTATTAAATAAATTGGATTTTATCGAGATAACTTCAAGAACTAATTGATGAGTTAAATCCAAATGGCTCTAATGTTGCTTTATGAGTTAGTGCGTGGACAACAACTTTACAACCATTTGAATTAAATTAATCAATTAGTCCTTAAGGTTACCTCGACAAAACCCACTTTATTTAATAACTATTAAAGCGAAAAAATGTATAAGTTTAGATGATAAACATAAATATGAATATTATTTAACTATAGCATACAAAATAAATGATTAAGTTTATTCTATAAATAAATGATTTTTTAACAGAGAGAAAAGTCGAAGAAATAATTTAATAATAAATTACAAAATAAATAAGACAGTAATAAGCAGGCTCAAGTAGTTAAAGTCAAATGATTTACATAAAAAAGATATAAAAATATTAATGAACTGCTAAAGTTCAAAATTAAAACAATGAATGGAATTGATTATTTAAACACAACCACATATGACACCTTAGCTCACTCAGAAGCGTGTCTATCTACTGAGATAAGGGTCCCGCGTTCGATTCCCAGCATAGACGAAAAATATTTCGCTTGTGAAATATGGGTTTACCTTTTCACAGTGATGAATTAAAGGCTTGGGACTGGATGTTGTGTCTGTCCTAGTCTTAAGTTACATTATAAGAAATATGAAGTTAGGACAGGCCTAGCAACACGGTATTGGAAATATATGGCCTCAATATAAAAAAAAATGCTACTGGATGAAACAATGAAAGATGTTATATATACATATATATATACGTTTCAACTCAAGCTATAAGTTTAACTTTAATTCCGAAATTGATTGTAAAAAAAATAATCTTATTTCTCCATCGAGTTTTACTACCCATCAGACATATAAGAATGAGGAAGGAATAAGGACGGTATAATTTAGATAAAATTGTACCCAAACAATATTAAAAACCACCCTCAATAGACTCAGTCGGGATTTTAACATTTACCTCCCATTTACCGTTAAATAAGCTTAGCAATTATATACTGAAATAGTCAACGTAACCACCGATGTCTACTAGAGAGAATTTAAACCTGGCCTAAATAAATAATTGTTATGTTATAAGTTAAACTGCTAAATACAATTAATTAATGTAGCAAAATGTTTATAGTAAGAATGTTAAAAAACGAAGGTAGTAAAATTTTGACTCCATTAAGTGTATTATTAAAATTTATCACTTTTAATTTTCACCACATTGGTCAAGCGTTAGACTCGTATTGAACTTGGTCGCCAATTGTAGGAAGTTCTAAGTTAAAGGCCCTGTTGACTGAAGTAATTTAGATTTTGCACATGTGATGTAAAATGAGGTTATACCTTCTTTTCATTCTAAAGCAGGCCACTTTCTTACTTATTACATGGCATTAGGAGCTTGGATGTTCATTGCTGCACAGACAAAAGAACGTTATCTATGGCTATCTTGATCTAGTTATATAGAGTCAACCTCATTACACCCTATACTCTCACCTGCTTCTAGGTCTTCCCACTTGTATCTTCTCATCAGGTTTGTTGAGTAATACCTTGAAGCCGATAGGTCTAAGACGCCCCTCTAGCAACAGATTGGACTCTATATGAGGAGAATTATTATTATTATTATTATTAGCACCACGTCTTACTACCCGTTCGGGTTATACGCACTTACGCTAACGTGTAATGGTAGGGTGATTGTGAGATGAAATGGAGGGCCTACAGTTTAACGTGGAATCCGAACCACGGTGGAGGCCTGGCATTCCCCACATTCACAAGATGTCTTGTCAGAGGTGAAGGAAGGGTTTGGTAATCAGATAAATCTGTGCCGGGACCGAGGATCGAACCCCGGCCGCCAGCATAGAAGTCTGACACCTTAGCCCCTAGACCACCAGGTCACCTATATGAGTAGAAGATCAGGGTTAAAATCGCTGTTGGGTGTATTGAGGGTGAATCTTTCTTCCACGTAAATGTGGGTTTATTTCCTTTAAGTTGAACATCATCCCTAATATACTAGGGCAATTACATTTGATTATAAACTGAACGGTTAGTAAGACTTGGTACAAAAAAAAACCATCTGCTTGTAATCTGAACGGGTAGTAAGACGTGGTGCTAAAAAACCTTGAGAGCATTTCTAGTATTTTCCGTTTGCACTGAATGTCTGCCCATCATAACATGGTTACATCGTTAAAACGAAAATTGTAACTTAGATACATAAAGTTTTTACTTTCTCTAATCATTTGTGTGTGGTTATAAAGATAAAATGATAAGCCAACAAAAACTCAAAGATTAATAAAATAAATGATGGTATCTAAGATTAAAAAATATATATTATTTATTAATTTGGTTAAGTGTTTCCTGCTCTGCAATCATCCGCCTCGGTGGCGTAACTAGATAACGCGCTAGTTTATGGTTGGGCTAGACTGCTGAGGACAGGGAGATATAGGTTCGAATCTCGGCCGGGTGAACTGGGGGTGTTTTTTTTCTAAATTATTTCCACTCTCCATCCACGAAACTTTGTTTGTTTCTCTTTTTCTCTCTCTATTGGATCATTCTAAGAGTAATGAAATATACTAATTGGATGTTAGAGTAAGAGAGAATAAGTCTGATCCCTGTGGCTGACCACACCCGTATGAAATGCCGGGGAAACGCCTGTCCTGACCACTTATGGGGAATGTTGCTAATTCAGTTAGCATCAAAGTATTTTCTGAATGAGAGTGCCAAAATGAAAAGTGTGGAGGATTGTGCTATAACGACTATATTGTTACAAGAAGCCCATGAGAAGCTAGAAAAAAAATTAAGTTTTGCCTGAAATAAAGGCAACCATTCTGGCATGCCAACGAAACTATTACTAGATGATGGTATTGGTAGTATCGCAACGTCATGCTACATCCAACCAAATGTCAAATGGTTACTGCTAGCACACAGGCAACAGGTATGATGGGGGATTACAAATTCTTCCCCCAACAAGCCTTGGAACCCAAACCGAGACCAATTCGTGTATATTGATAGGTTGTTAGGGGATAGTGCGTAATACTCCATATCTGTCTCACTCTGTTTAACACCTGTTTAACAAATCGTGTTCGCAGTAGTCATGTGAGCTCTGATTGGAGTAGCCACGACGTTGTGATCGTGCCAATACTATCATCTATTGGTAGTGACACTGGTACTCTAAAATTATTATTATTATTATTATTTTTATTAGCACCGCGTCTTACTACCCGTTCGGGCTATACGCACTTACGCTAATGTGTAATGGTAGGCTGATTGTGAGATGAAATGGAGGACCTACAGTTTAACGTGGAATCCGAACCACGGTGGAGGCCTGGCATTCCCCACAGTCACAAGATATCTTGTCAGAGGTGAAGGAAGGGTTTGGTAATCAGATAAATCTGTGCCGGGACCGAGGATTGAACCCCGGCCGCCAGCATAGAAGTCTGATACCTTGCCCCTAGACCGCCAGGTCACCCGGTACTCTAAAAAGACTACCTGTACTTCAGCTAAGACTTCAAATGTTTTCAGTTACATAACGTATTTCGGGGACATCACCGACCATGGGTTCCTTGTAACAAATAGTAATTAAAGCACAATCTTCCACCATTTTTATTTTGGCACGCTCATTAATAATCACCCAGAATGCAACACAATCAAATCGTAGGGCGTCCCAAGTAATGCACTAATGCTCATACTGAAAGCATTGCACTTGAAGCGTGTCCATCCAAACTTTCAGCTTTCTGCTATGTTCAAAATCATTTATGTTGATATTGGTTACTATGCATAATGTCGGTTACGTTCAAAATAATACATGCAATTTCCACAAATATTTGTTTATTGCAATTAATAAATAAGCCGACCAACTTGTTAGCTATTCTCTATTGGTGTTCAAATTATGATTAGATTTTTTTAATTAAAAATTATAGTTATAAATACTTATTATATTTACAACGTTAATAAACGTTTTTTGTGTGGACCATTCTGAAACTGTCCACAGAGTTAAACGGTTTAACAGGACAACTATGTCCCATGACCCACTTCAAGTAAAATTAGGAAAATTATAGCGGAACATTCGAGAAGTATTTACCCATCTGATTTCTCCAATTGCCAATAAACTTTTTCTCTCGGGTTCATGTTGAACACCCCATAACGGTACCTGGCTGGACCACTGCAACTAGTCTCCTTTGATGAACCAATTAAATACATATCCTTTGGGGAAATATAATATAAGATGGCTTTAAAAGTTCAGCCGCTTTCGGGACCACTAATTTCTTCCTAGGGCCATCAAGCCAGCAACTCTCACATTATTTCTTATCTGGTAGTTTAATCATCAATTATTATTATTAGGGCTAATTATATATAATAAAATTCGTATATTAAATAATTTTCGCCATTCATTTATCTCCAAGAGAAAGAATTTCCAAACTTATACTCAATTCAAGTGATGTGGACATGCAGTCTATCTTTCATCTATTTGAAAATGCAGCGTTCTCTTTGTGAATATTTCCACTAGAATGGTAAGCTATAAATTGTATTGTGTTAACGCAACATCACGTATTCGGTGTGGGATAATTTACAAATATATTTTAAACGTCATGTTTGAATAATAAGACAACCGGGAAAGTTAGTTCAGTACTAACCTGATTTTTTAAAAGTACAAACCTGTATATAGAGTCAGGCTGACTAACTTTAAGGACGCTCGGGAGTACGGACATATTCCCATTTACATTATCCCCCAGATTGCAGACGCTTCCTTCGAAAGAATGGACATTTAATGACATAAAGCCATCAGCCAATCGGCTTCTAACTAGAGTGTACTTACGTACCGGTGTACATAGGCGCCAGTGATGGGGGTGAGGGGGCGGGAATGGGTGCATTCCACCCCACCCCCTGTTTTCTTACAAGGGGGTGGACTAGGTTCTCATAAAATAATTATTTAGTAATTTATTTGTGATTCTCATGACTATCTACCAATAACAATGAACACGATTGATTAGACTTATCCTTTCTTTCAAAGTTCACATTTCTGATTTTTTATGGAACACACAACAATACCAGAATATATTAAAAGTCTTTTTTGAGGTTAAATTGAAGTTAAAGTAAAGGAATGAGAAAGAAAAATGAAAAAAATAATAAGTTCCAGCTTTAAATTTTGAGAATGAGCTATTTGACAAGCAATTTACACCAATAAATTTAGACCAATTACATTAATTCTCCAAATGACCAATAGATGCGCCACTTATAGTTCATGCACGGTGCCTATGTTAGACATAAACATTTTCAATGCCTGTGCATTATTAAACTGGTTCTATAAGGCCTACTTATTTGTTTTTAGTTATAGAGACTGGCGTATTTTACTTTTCTTTGTTTTCATACATTCTTTCGTGATCTGTGAATTGTGTAGCCTCTACTATGAACCCATGTGATTTTTTTATACCGTATTTGGTGTGTTACATTTTATTTTTGTTTTAGACATAATTTTTTCTCAAAATGAAGGTGACTGCAACTAGTGTGAACAAATTTTCAAAAAATGATTTATATTGTAAGAAAATAAAAGTGAACTCAGCAGGTAAGCAATGTAGATTCCGTCACAATATGTTAGCATATTATTAATTTTCGTTGTTAAAAAAAATTGAATCATAAAAAAATTTTGAAGATTGCTTCAAAAATTCTAGAACACAAAACATTTTAGCAACGTTTCCCCGTCAAGTTTGAAATAACTTTATTACACGTGTTAAAGCTAGGACTATAGGTTGTGTTGTTAATTTTATTCAAATATGATTTTGCAGTTTACGCTTAATTTACTTTAGTTATTATTTCTTGTTATAGAAATGTTATGGTTATTTTACATTTAGTCATATATACTGATATTTGCTATTACAATTTTCTAGCTGCTGCATTGTATACCTATAGTGAAATGTGTGTGAGGGGCTGTAAGCGCTATTATCATTTCCTCTTACCAGCTGACTAAATTCAAATTGTTTGGAAAGTTTTATTGGACATTTGGAATCATAGTTTTAGTGAGTAACTATGATCTTTTTTTTTGTCATACATTCTTGTTCAAAATTTAAATGGGAAGAGTGTTTCAAAAAGATTACAAAAATATCGGTTTTCCTTCTAAATAAATGTTATAAATAAGTAATAAGGGACTTGTAATAGTAATTTATTTTTGAAAAGTTTGTTCCCAACTATAAATTACTAGGGAATCAAGAAATGTACATTTGTATTGTTGTGAATTTTATTTATCTTCTTTCAGATACACTATCTCATGTCCAATTTACAACTTGACGATCTGGGAGTACATTTTTAACTGTTTAAAGTTTGTAAAATGATCATCCGGCCGCTATTTTTGAAGATTACAAATCTATTAACAGTCAGTATTAACTAAACAAATACGTATACGTTTATCTTAAGAAATTGTTATATACAACACCAATTAAAAACAAATGGGTCTCGATTTTACATTAAATATCATTGTATATGTTTACAAATGATGTACTATAGCCATGCACAGACTTACAAATAATTTTGACTAAATTTTAATAGAAACAGGCATTTATAACTGAATGGGTGGATTTATTTTAGTTATAATAATAATAATAAGCACCGCGTCTTACTCCCCGTTTGGGTTATACGCACTTACGCTAATGTGTAATGATAGGGTGATTGTGAGATGAAATGGAGGACCTACAGTTTAACGTAGTATCCGAACCACGGTGGAGGCCTGGCATTCCCCACATTCACAAGATGTCTGGTCAGAGGTGAAGGAAGGGTTTGGTAATCAGATAAATCTGTGCCGGGACCGAGGATTGAACCCCGGTCCCCAGCACAGAAGTCTGACACCTTACCCCTAGACCGCCAGGTCACCTTATTTTAGTTAAAAATAGTTGTGGCAGCTCAAAAAAAACCCACCTCACCAGGAAATCTCCTAGTGTCCCAGTAGCCCAGTCCACCCCTTCTATGTAGGCTCACTTACAAGACACAAATTGAGCTCGAGGTAGAAAGAAAAATTACGATGACACTTTGAGCCATACTTCAGCTTACTAAGAACGCAAACTATTTTGGGCCTACTTGAGTTGGAGCAGTAAGTCTATAGATTCTTTTAAACAAATTTGAATTGGGTCAAAATGAATCAAATAATTCCAAGAAGTTGAAATATAAGAGTTTAATTTTCTTGACATAGAAATCTCAACAGTTCTTGAATACCTTTTAAGAGTGTTCTGGAATGTAATGACAATATTTGTCCTTATTTAAAAAGTTTAGCATCTAATACCGTCATGTTCATTACAGATATTTATCACCTGTTGAGGTTACTATATGTGGAAAATTAAATTCTACTGGAGAATTTTTGTATTTCTTTTGACCAAAACGATGTGTTGATATAAAAAGTATAAAAATACTTCCTTTAACTCGTGCTCCCTACACTCTCGCCTAAAGTTGATAGCTTACTGTAGTAGTCATAATAGTTAATCGTACAAATGTTACTATTTGGTTTGTACTGAATTAATAAGAGTAAGGTGACCTGGCGGTCTAGGGGTAAGGTGTCAGACTTCTGTGCTGGCGGCCGGGGTTCAATCCTCGGTCCCAGTACAGATTTATCTGATTACCAAACCCTTCCTTCACCTCTGACAAGACATCTTGTGAATGTGGGGAATGCCAGGCCTCCACCGTGGTTCGGAT
>CABFOV010001711.1:65987-77137 GCA_902141375.1 Timema poppense | reverse complement strand
TCCTCGGTCCCGGCACAGATTTATCTGATTACCAAACCCTTCCTTCACCTCTGACAAGACATCTTGTGAATGTGGGGAATGCCAGGCCTCCACCGTGGTTCGGATTCCACGTTAAACTGTAGGTCCTCCATTTCATCTCACAATCACCCTACCATTACATATTAGCGTAAGTGCGTATAACCCGAACGGGTAATAAGACGCGGTGCTAATAATAATAATAATAATTAGACATATTAGAGTAAATGCAGTCTAATCAACCCACATCGGTGAGCATGTGCAATAAACGTCACGTTTGTTTAGTCTTGTTTGTGGTAAAGGGGTTACACGGGTTTTAATCCTGACATGTGAGTTTTTTCCTTAAGCGTTCACCCACTCTTTATTCACGCACATGTTGATCTTGGTCACATTCATCGATTGTATAGGCTATCGTTGAAAGCAATGTGTTTCAAATTAATGTGAATGATATGATATGCGACATTTGTCATTAGTAATAAATCAATCAAGAGTTCAAACCAAACCTTATATGGATTATAATCAAAGTAGATTCCCAACGTCACACAGATAGAATGAAATCAACAATAATATAACCACTAATTATATTTTGATTGTAAAAGCCAGCATCATGAAAAACCATAGCTTTACCTGGATTTGTGGTCAACGTATCTGTTTTATAGTTTAATAAAATCAAAGTGGATTTAAAAGATGTCAAGGACTAGTTGAAATCAAATCAGAATGTTTTTAATAGTGAGTGAGTTTATAATTGAGAAAACTTGGAGTTTTGGCAGTCAGTAATGTTTAAGGAATGTTTTTTGACCCATTTTATTATTTATTAGATAGAATGTTGGAATTTATGATAGTGTAAAAAAACAATATAATTATTAATATAAAATATTAATATAAAAACCTCCATAGAAAGAGTCATAAAGCGAGCTTTACAGACCGAGTGGCCGCTGCTACTAGTGATAGAGTGCCAGCATTAACAGATAGAAGGTGTCATGTGGTCAGCACAACAAACCCTCAAAACCTTTAATCTCAGTTCTCTAAGCCGGAGCTATTTATTCAAACCCGCCTCGGTGGCGTAGTTGGATAACGCGCTAGTCGTGTTGAGCTGCTCGACTGCCGAGGACGGGGAAATCAAGGTTCGAATCTCGGTCGGGTGAACTGGGGGTGGTTTTTCCTAGATAGTTTTCCACTCTCCCTCCACGCAAATGCGGGTTCACTAATCCATTAGCGTAATTAGTACTTAAAGCGTATAACCCGAATGGGTAGTAAGACGCGGTGATAAATAATAATAATAATAATACTTATTCAAGTACCTCATTTGTCCTCATGAGGTTGAGCTGGTGCCGTCCCGGACCACTTCTTTACAGATAAATTTTGAAAGCGTTGAGGATCGAACCCGGGACCCCTAGGTATGTAGTAAAGAACTGACCACTTTACCACATAGGCGGTAATGGTTCTAAATATTACCACACCATTAATAAATGACATACTATTGAAAATATATCTAATAAGAAAATATTAAAGAAAGGAATATTTATATAAAACGAAAATGAGATTACAATAATTGTGTTGAAATGTATATTATCATAATAACTCGAAATGTATTGCTATAATTATTATTAAATATTGTACAATTTGACAGCTACCAAAAAACGTTTTAACATTTATAATGTATAATACGCCATAACAATATTTACTGGCATCGATAATACAATATTTAAATAATTGTAAAATATACATTAAAGCCATAAAGTTACAATAAATCATAAAAAAATATAATAACTAATTTTTACAATTTTTATAAGAAATTAAATATTACGAGAATGGTAATTGGAGGTAGTATTACTGATAAATACTGAAATATATTAGTATAAAATAATAGCTAATATTAGGCAGGGAAAGGATCCCGAAATTAGAGTAAAATACTGGGAGTTCCACCTAAACAATCCTGAAACGATTTTTTTTTTCCGAATCAGTAGGTTAATTTTTAGCTACTATGTACAGTATTATGTATGAGCTTTAAACATAATTATTCAAATCACTTTAATAAAGAATATAAGACAATTATCATAATTTTAATACAACATTTTTTAGTGGGAGTAGATTCTTGAAGATCTTGAATTTACAAGTAAACCAAGTAATATTATTGATTGGTTTCTTGAAAGTTACATGTATATTCAAAAAACATTAGAAATGTAAAAAGGTTCGACAAGTAAACCCGAAATATATACTACCCTAAGCAACACTAACTAAAAACTCGTACTTCATAGGAACCCCTGCAAAAAAACCAACAAAAAACATGTATTTATAAAAAAATCTTCACTAGACATTATGCTGTTAATATCAAATTTATGCGAAATATTTTATGAATATAAAAGAATTTTTAAAAAAATCATCACACGCACCATGCGAATCATATTTCAAAGAAAATTTTAAAACATAACCCAGCACAACCCAAAAAAAAAACTATTGCTTAAAGTGAAAAAGGTATAAATAATACAAAATATATGAGCGTTTAGAGGTTACAGCCATTTATTTTAGCATAAATAGACTAGTGGAAGTACCCGCCTCACTGGCGTAGTTAGCTGACCCGCTAGTTTCATGTTGAGCTAGATTGCAGAGGATGGGGAGATAGAGATTCTAATATTGCTCGGGTGAACTGGGGGTGGTTTTCCTAAATGGTTATCCACCCTCCCTCCAAACAATTGAGGGTTCACTTTCTCTATATTCAACCTTCCCAAGTCCTAATCCATTAGCGTGTTTAGTACTTGAGCGTATAACACGAACGGTTTGTAAGACGCGGTGCTAAGTAATATTAATACTAGTGGACGTTTCGCTGAGTTGAAGTATCTATCTCTTATATCTTGATGGATAATTCCTCAATAAAAAGTATAAATAATATCCTCGGATATTTGATTCTTAAAGATGCAATCCCTTACAATTATAATAATATTACATTGGCAGCATTAAACCAACTACAGAGTCGAAGGTGGCTGCGTTATCTGAGAGCTCGTGAGCTTAATAAAATCATACATTTGTAGCCGATGATTCCCGCATGTCCATCATAGACTCTGCCTTAAAATATGAGTGAAGAATGACTGTGGGCACCGGACGATTCCTGGATAGCTCAGTGGTTAAAGCATTGGCATACTAAGCCAAAGGTCCTGGATTCGATTCTCGTGTCCAGGTGTCATTTTTCAATTTTCAGAATCTGACGGAATTCTCAGTCTTCATTCATGCCTTACTATAATTACATTAAGTCTAAATAATAGTTATTCTTTCATAAAACAGAATAAAGATAAACTAATAATCAATTTAGTTTTCTAATTTTATGTTGCGATTTTTATTTATTTTTATTTTATTTATTTTTTTTTGCTATCTAAAGGTAAACACATTAAATTTGTTAGTTTAGTATTTTAAAAAAGTATTTACTGTTTGGTTCCCAAGTGAAATTTTCATTTCCATACCGTTAATTTCCCGAATTCGATTTGTTATTCCTGAAAATGTCTGTAACACACAATTTTACAATGATTGTAAATAAAATATATTATAAGAATGATTGGAAAGAACTGCATTATTAGGATGAGTGTAAAATAAAATATATCACTACAGTGATTTTAAATATCGATGCAATATTATTATGTTAGTGATTACCAAATAAAATCATGTATCTTCAATCGAAATACTTTACTCATAAAAGGTTTTAAAATAATATAATAACCAAAGAAACAAATTAAGTTTTATCTAGCGATTATTATAAAAAATATAAGATTGTATACATTGTTAGTAGAATTTTAGAAACTAAATACCGCTTTGTTATTTATTATAAGAAAGAAACATTTGAAATAAGAGTTAATTCTAGAGTTTACAAAGTGTTATAAAGAACATTTAACTTTCGTGTACTACCGGTTAGGATAAATTCAATTGACAAGGATTTCTAATCTGCACATATAATAAAAGTCAAAATCTGTCTGTACAGTTGATTTTCTATTTGTCAGTTACCAATAGGCTCATACAGTATTTATAGGATCTAGACTTGACTTCTTCTGTTGTACTCCTTATTTTTCAGTAAACTGGGTAGGATAATAGCATAAAGCTATCTTATTAGTTATCAATGATAAAACACACTGTTGATAAACTTATTTATTTGTGTTTAAAACTATAATAATTATTGTATATTAACTTTTAAATTATACCTCTTCTTTGTAAGTCTCCTGGAAATATCAACAAACCAACCGCGCATCTATTTAGCAACGAGTGTTTCGGGATATAAACAAACACCCTACTAATATAACAAAAATTAAATTACGTCTGTTTGTTGCTCAATCACTTCCAAGCAACTATAACGATTGTGCTAAAATTTAGCATCGATATAACTTAGACGTCTTGTCAAAATAAATGCTATATTTTTTCAATCAAAATCTATGTTATTTCTAATATTCTTTTCTAAATCACGCAACCAATCGTTTTACTCTCCTATTTTTTCTATATTAATGGTTTGGCAAATCGACGGTGATCAAAAATTATCGTGGATATCATTTCAATCTTAAATCCAAAAAGCATTTTTTTTTTCTTTGTGCTGGTTGTTTTTATTTACATTAAGAGGCAAATTGTGTTTTTTTTACAAATAAAACTTAAAAATTGTTAAAAATGTGAAATATCTTAGTTGAGATTGAGGAAATAGAAAATTTCAAAATTTCAAAAACTCATTTAAGAAACTAGCTCTCACTTTGTTAAAAGATTTAAATTTGTCAGGAAGGTTAAAGAGCTATCCTCAAAAATTTAAAAACAATTTAAATATCAAAATTAATTAACGTAAAAAGGGAGGAAGGCGTTATCTTCAGTTTTCTAGCATAATGGAATAAAACACTTCCCGTATTGTAGAAAATTGAAATATTTACATAAATTTCGAGAGTCAAACTTAAATAACCAAAAGAGTCTTAAAATTAATAATTTCAAATAAAGGTTCATTGGAATGAGGAGCGAAAAGTGCAAGATGTTATCTTTTTTTTTATTAGCACCGCGTCTTACTACCCGTTCGGGTTATACGCAATGTTATCTATTGATTTATGTTTAGTATCGGTATTTCATCACATGAAGAGTCTTGTTTTGTAGGATTAAATTTTTTAAATTGTGTTGACAGTTGAATTCTTACATTGGCGGTGACCTGGCGATCTAGGGGTAAGGTGTAAGACTTCTGTGCTGGCGGCCGGGGTTCAATCCTCGGTCCAGGCACAGATTTATCTGATTACCAAACCCTTCCTTCACCTCTGACAAGACATCTTGTGAATGTGGGGAATGCCAGGCTTCCACCGTGGTTCGGATTCCACGTTAAACTGTAGGTCCTCCATTTCATCTCACATTCACCCTACCATTACACATTATCGTGGGTGCGTATAACCCGAACGGGTAGTAAGACGCGGTGCTAATAATAATAATAATAATAATAATAATAATAATAATAATAGTTAGACATTTCCCAACCATTTGCATAGTGGTGAACATAATCAAATTTAATTAACGGATTTAAAGGAGTACTATGATAAAAAATAATCATATGTAGAGTTAACCATCATTTTTACACATAGTCACACCGTATATAAATAAAATATTGAGTCCAAACTGATTTTCGAGATAGTCCTTTCAAGTAAGAAACAAACAATTTAGAAAATTCTTAAAATATGTATAATCACTACTTTTCTATTTTTTTATTATTTGAAAGTTTAACGAGCAATTTTTGAACCTATTAGTAGTTTCAGTACACGAAAATGTATTTGAGCTAGATCTAAAGGGACTACCAATTTAGCCGGGTAAGATGTTTTCACATGCCTTCTAGGGTTATTTTACACGCTACAAAAAGCATTTCTCCTCAGAATGAAGTTGTGATAATGATTTATATCACTCAAGAAAGATCCATTGACCATTACTGTGTTTGAGCCTACGAACATCGGTTCCTGAGGCTAGAACTTTACCCCAAAAGTACCGAGGTCAACTATAGTTAGTGTTAAATACATACACCATTTAAAAGAAAACTAAAGCTTATTTTAATGAAACAAATAGCCGAAACTATTGTTAATGCATTTTAGTGGGGATAGTCCCTCATAGATATCATATTCTGAAAATTGAAAAATGACACCTAGACACGGGAATCGAGCCCGGGACCTTCAGCATAGTACGCCAATGCTCTTACCACTGGAATCCTGGATAGCTCTGTGGTAAGAGCATTGACGTACTAAGCCGAAGGTCCCGGGTTCGATTCCCGTGTCCAGGTGTCATTTTTCAATTTTCAGAATATAGCTTATTTGTTTACATCACTAAATAAGGTGCATGTAGGTCAGTTAAAAAAAAAGAATAAATATTAATATAAGGCCAGTAAGGCCCATTTAAAATGTATATTTATATTTATAATCTTTCAAATTTGTTAATAAATTAACCAACATTCAATAGCTTTAAAAATCACTATAAATATTTTTAAAAAAATTGATTGAAAATGTAAAAATAAAGGAAGTGAGGATTTTTGTTTTTCTAAAGCAGAGTTAATTTGTAAATCATCTGTTGATCAGTTAAAAAGAAATGATTAAATTTCATAAATAAATATAAGAGCAAAATGTAAATATGGTATGTCCTTGAGTGTTTGTTAGCCTCAACTATAGATATATATTTTATTACGTTCGTCAAAAGTATATAAAACACGTCGCATCACGAGATTACATAAATATAATGTCCCTTACCCTTGGCCCTGTCGAGTAAAAGTATAAGAACTATTTTGTGAGATGTTGGGTGGGAGGGTGAAAGCGTGACGTGGCTTCACAACCGACCAAAGTATCCTTCCGCGCCAACAAGAAAAGAAGGATCACGAAAAACGTAGATGGTGCTAGCTACAGGCCAGTTCTTGTGAGAAAATCACATACGTTTGGAAATATCAATTTTCTCGAGAACGAGTTAAATTTTTATGTTAATATTTTCAACTCCCCTTCTAAGATAATGCATCGATATTAATCAATCGTTACATTTTCTTATTTTTGTTATAAACCCAGTAGTTTGCTATTGAAAAATGTAAATTTTATTGATATTTGATCACTGTTAAAACCCGCCTCGGTGGCGTAGTTGGCTAAAGCGCTTGTGTTGAGCTCGACTGTTGAGG
Source organism: Timema poppense (assembly GCA_902141375.1). Lineage (NCBI taxonomy): Eukaryota > Metazoa > Arthropoda > Insecta > Phasmatodea > Timematidae > Timema > Timema poppense. The sequence goes on along the minus strand of CABFOV010001711.1, from coordinate 69,990 downwards.
ACGGGGAGATCGAGGTTCGAATCTCAGTCGGGTGAAATGGGGGTGGTTTTTCCTAAATGGTCTTCCACTCTCCCTCCACGCAAATGCGGGTTCACTTCCTCTAATTCAACCTTTCCCAAGTCCTAATCCATTAGAGTAATTAGTACTTAAAGTGTATAACCCGAACGGGTAGTAAGACGCGGTGCTAAATATTAATATTTTACTGTTAAAACTATAGAGATGTGTATATAAAAATAATAAATAATAATAATAATATTTAGCACCGCCTCTTACTACCCATTCGGGTTATACGCTTTAATTACTAATCACGCTAATGGAATATGAATTGGGAAGGGTTAATTAGAGGAAGTTAACCCGCATTTGCTTAGAGGGAGAGTGGAAAACCATTTAGGAAAAGCCCCCCCCAGTTCACCCGACCGAGATTTGAACCAGGATCTCCCCGTCCTCAACAGTCGAGCTCAACACGACTAGCGCGTTAGCCAACTACGCCACCGAGGCGGGTGTGTGTGTGTGTGTGTGTGTGTGTGTATATAAAAAGTATAATGTAATCAACATGCTTCTATTCTTGAACGAACCGTTTCCGAAAAGAATATTGCAAAACAATAAAAATTCTTGAAGATATCTGTTTGTTTCCACGGTTCTGCATTTCCACGCCTAATAAAAAGGGACAATCGACTTAACATGGCTTTCAAAACAATTAGGTTTGGATATATGTTAATAAAGAGGAGGGTGATTATTTGTCCAGAAACTGTAGATGTATTTGTGAAAGGTATCCCCATAGTGCTTAACAACAAGTTCGTTTCCTCTATTGATCATAGAGAAGGAAAGAAACAAATTGAATCCTCTTGGATAATATTTTAGGGGTGGTTTTTACCTTCTTTTTATACCAGCGCTGGAGCGATTCCGCTCCCTTTAGTAAATCCGGGCCCTGAGCTCTGCAGGCTACTTCCAGATCGATTGGCATTTCTCAATGTACCTCTGACAATTTATGAACCAATGGACAATAGTTTTGACGTTTACTAGTAGAGTTCACTTCCTAAGCAATATTTTTTTTTCTCAAATGTAAAAAGTATCAAATAATGTATACAACGTTCTAAAGAGTAAAATCAAAATTTATTATGGGTAATATTAAATTATACTTATTTTTGTTCACGTTTTGTTACCCTTACAAATACCGTAACTACGTTAATGTGATGAAGATATTAGAATTAGCAGGAAATATACACGCATTTACGTGGAGGGATACTTGAAAGCTATATAGGAAGTAGCACCCGGCTTGCCTAGCTGAGTTTTGAATCCCGACATTATCCTAAACTGCAAGCCAGTTTAGAAACAAGACTAAAACCGGAATTTTTATTTTATAATTTATAATGTACCCATTTAAAAATTGACATTATTTGTTTGAGCAGGCTAAGGTCTATGTTTCTCTATTTTTAAATCAGAATTGCGTTATTTTATGTGAAACATCGTTGAAAATGAGCTAATATGAGCTTTACAAGATGTAAAAAAATTAAATCTTAAGCTTAAACATAAAGTTTTTAAATCTTATGGTGATATGTTGAAACCATTCCCTTCTATTTATATTTGAATCATTTTGAGCTAACAAAACACTTTTTTTTTTATCGCCACATCCTACTACCTGCTCGGGTTGTACACCAACCACTTCTTAAATAACGAGGGATTTCTGGACGTCTGCATTGCGTCTCATTGTTCTGGTAAGCACTCCCATAAGACTAGCGTTTTATGACTCATCTACGGAAGGGTATATTAAATTATTTTCACAGCTAATAGGTGTTAATTATGTCAAAAGCACTATTGTCTTGCTGTCAAGGAACATATTTTACTCATTAGTAAGTCTACATGTTACTTATGAAGGAATTTTATTGGAATATAAGATACATATTTAATATATCAGCTAAAACCCAAGAGAATATATTTTACTAGACATTTCAATAGATGACAAATAATTATTGTGAAGTAAAATATAATGTCAATTATAATAAATATAACAAGTTAAAATAGATAAGAGAAAATATAATATGTAACTGTGGTTGTGCAAATTTGCATTATATTATTTTTTTATTAACACAAGAGAACCAAATAATTATGCTTCTTCCTTCCAAACGACTTTTAGGTGGACTTAATTATTATAATTAATGTAGAATTCATTGATAGTACTGTACATATTTTGCCATACTAGTTTGGATATTTTGAAATGTTGGTATTGTCAAACGGAATCAATAGAGTAATTTTAAAACATAAATTACTTAAATGATCATAGAGAAATAACATAAAATTGCTTTAAAAGTCAGTGCATTTTTTAGTTCTCAACAAAATTTCATAGAATCTTTCCACGCAACCTTAATGGTAACCTTTATATTTACAATAACTCGCATAGGCCATCAAATGATCTAAGTCGTTCCTCTCATAATATCGTCAGCTGCTTGTGACAAAAGGGTCCGGTTTAGATCCCGGCCAGTGTACTAGGGGTTAGTGTTACTTAAATCAGTGGTTATTTATGTGGGGGGCCGGGCGTTGGGGGGCCATGGAATAGTTAAGAATGTACTTTAAAAGGCATATTAAAGTTGAAGATATTTATCATTGAAATCACATTTCCGAAGTAATTAAGATAATTATATTGCGGTATTGCCAGCACTGCCTACCAGTTTATTTTCTAGCTCGCAAGCTTCAGTTCTCCTCTCTACCCTTCTCCTAAGACAAAGGTTCTCAAACTGTTTAAATCAAAGAAGCCCTTGCACCAGAAAAATAATTGCTGGAGCCCTCGTAGCATTTTTTAACTAATATTATGAATATTCAATTAATAAAGTTAACTTTTTCATAAAAAACAAACATATGTTCTTGCTGCATCTTTGTCAACTATATTTTATTCAGATTTAAAAATATAGGCAATTGGCATTGCTTGCATACTTGGTCAATCTAAGGCATGCAAGAATGGCATATGCTTAAAAACTCCTACTTTCAACTTTCCTGAATCAACAGTCACGTATTCGTAATAGGTCATGTTAAAAAAAACATAGATTGGTTTGCCAACTAGCATAACACAGATCATTGGCAAAACTAGTAACTTAGGGGAAACACGCCTCTTTTTTTTGTATATAAGAGCGAATTTTTAGACCTTTTAGCAGAGGGGGCCACAAAAAGACGCCAGTCTTAGGGGACTATTTTGAAATGATCTCTACATATTCAGCTACCAATTTTAAACAACTTGTGGGGGGAATATCCTACATCTTGGGTGCTTGTTCTGTTCTTAGGAGGACGCCCTAACCCATCTTAGAAGTCTCGAGTTAGATAACAACCACGCAGAACTGGGCGGATGGGTGCTCGACACCGAAGAAGATCAAGACATGAAACTGCGGAGTAGGACATTGATAGAACGAGGTCCTTTTTATAAACTCTTTCAATTAGTTATAAAATCTACATCACATTTATGCACTCGTATAGTAATTGGTTTATTCCAATAAGCGAGATCAAAACGAACCGTACAATTATTTGCCACTGCCTACTCAACCCACTAAGCCCATCCTGACAGGTAAACCCACGGTGGGGCGGAGTAGCGACACAATCCTAATTACTGATGCTATTTTGTTGTGCGAAAAACCGATAAAGAACATTATAAAATTGCCTCATGTAGCCTGAAATAGACGCGGAGTACATTTTGAAAGGGGTTTCCCTGAGTTACCATTGTGGCTACATGCATCACCACTAAATCTTCAACACTTGACTATCATAAAAACTAAAAAGCACTGTTGACTTGAAGTGGAAAGTAATTACGGTGTGCTCCATCAAACATCAATCCAAATATTCAAGAACATATTTAAAAAAAAACACGTTACAACCATCACGAAGATATTGTAATTTTTTTCTACCACCATCCTGCCAGTGCTACATTGAGTTTTGTATAGAAGAAGGATTAAAAAGGATTAAAAAGGAGTAAAAAGGAGTAAAAAGTGTTTTATTATTTATCCCAAAAAATAATAGTGGG
>CABFOV010001711.1:6296-65947 GCA_902141375.1 Timema poppense | reverse complement strand
GGGGGGGGGCCTTGATCATCTACCAAGGATGGCGTCAACTGAAAAGGGTTGGAAACCACTTCCTTAAATGGATTTTAACTCTCTCTCTAAGAAAATGTGGTGATATTTCCTTTAATTCTTTGAGTTTCTAAATATGTACTCAATCTTTGTATATATTATTTTTATGAGAAGCTTGGCTGGATAAAGAGACAGAAAAAAGAAACAAAAAACTCGCACAGCTTAGATTAGAGATTCTCGCCATGGTTCAGATACCAAATACAGTTAGTTTTACTTTTTAATCGGTTGATTAACTTTAAAGGTATGAAACTTTGTGAAGTGTAAATATAAGATTTAATTACTAAACATTCTTATACACTATTTTTGTTTTTGTTTATATATTTTGAGAGTTTTCCAAAAAGTCTTATACAATCGGAAAATAACAAATTACTTTCTCTGGTGATCACATTTACGTAGATTTTTACAGTTAGATAACATAAAGGTAGTAAATTAAGAGTATCGGTTGTTAGTTTAGATAAAATATACTGGGTTGGAATATTTGTAATTAACAAAGTTAAGTCAATTTATTAATACAGCCAGTTGAACGCCACTCTTCAATATTCAAAAAGTAATTTGGTAAGGACTGAATTAATTGGGTACATGTTTTATGAGGACTAATTTTAAACTTGAATTCTCATGAGAACTAATTTATTAATAAATCTCATAAAACTCTTTACATATTTTCAATCAATAAAATAGCTTAATTTACAAACATAATTATTTTAGTCCTTGGCTATATATTAAATAGATTCAATTTTTATAAGACTTCGGACAAAGATTAACTAGTTATATATAGGTCCGATATGTAAATGTTGAGACATATCCCTTGAAATTATTAAGTTAAAGGTGACCTGGCGTTCTAGGGGTAAGGTGTCAGACTTCTATGCTGGCGGCCGGGGTTCAATCCTCGGTCCCGGCACAGATTTATCTGATTACCAAACCCTTCCTTCACCTCTGACAAGACATCTTGTGAATGTGAGGAATGCCAGGCCTCCACCGTGGTTCGGATTCCACGTTAAACTGTAGGTCCTCCATTTCATCTCACAATCACCCTACCATTACACATTAGCGTAAGTGCGTATAACCCGAACGGGTAGTAAGACGCGGTGCTAATAATAATAATATTAAGTTAAATATTTTTGCTAAGCATGTTGACAACATTTTGTTCTAGACGGTTTTAACATATAAAGGCACATACAAGTAAACGTGCATTCTTGTAGTGCCAATAAAACTCGTAATGGTTGTTGAAGCGGCAAATGTACGGAAAGGACGCAAACAAGGCATCTCATTGAACAAATGGCGTGGGGGCGGAAATTTCCATGTCCTATTTTAAAAAGTTCTAGATTCGCTTGTATTCAAACGAAAACCATATTGTTAGACTTCTGTAAAATTTAAATGGGACTATATAAATATTTATTTAATTCAGTATGTAAGCTATTTGTTCAATTTAATATTTATAAATAGAACGGGAGAGCTAAATTCAAAAAATATATATTCTGTGTCATAGTATTATTATTATTATTATTATTTTAGCACCTAGTTTAATAACCTTACAGGCTTGTAGGCACATGTACAAATTACACTAGTGTATTAGGGATAAACAATTTTGAGTTTTAGAGAAAGTGTAGCCATATTTGCTTGAAAGAAAATTGGAAAACTATTTTAGTAAAACACCCTTCAGTATACCCAAAATCGGTTGCATCGTCTCCATTAATTTAAATAATAGTTTATAATATAAGAATATTGTTTAAATTTTTCAAAATGAAGGTGTACGATACCAACATTTCATTTTACCATAAACAACCTCATATTGTGAGCTGGGTATATTTAAAAATATGTATGTGAACACACAAATTTAATCCATTTTTATTAACGTCGAAAGTGACCATATATGTAGAATGCAGAGTTGAAGATATTTCATATTCGTTACTATACCCAAAACCAAGCATTACAATTAATTTTTGAGAATTATTTTGGTTGTTTTGAAGTTTCAGAACCACCACTATCATTTAAAATATACCAATGGGAGGATGAGGACCTTAATAAAGACAACGCTCTTTATATCACCTATAGGTGACCTGGCGGTCTAGGGGTAAGGTGTCAGACTTCTATGCTGGAGGCCGGGGTTCAATCCTTGGTCCCGGCACAGATTTATCTGATTGCCAAACCCTTCCTTCACCTCTGACAAGACATCTTGTGAGTGTGGGGAATGCCAGGCCTCCACCGTGGTTCGGATCCCACGTTAAACTGTAGGTCCTCCATTTCATCTCACAATCACCCTACCATTACACATTAGCGTAAGTGCGTATAACCCGAACGGGTAGTAATACGCGGTGCTAATAATACTAATAATAATATATCACCTATAGAAATTGACACCTTTATAATTTAGCTCTTATCAAAATAAGAATTGTGGGACAGTGGGCAGGCAATTTCCTCCAGAAGCTCTAGCTTTATGCGCCAATGCTTTAACCACAAGGCTATTCAGGATGTGGTCAGTGACAGATTTCACTTATCATGTGGATATATTACTCATTACCTATTAATACTTCGGTGGTTTAATTGCAGTTACGAGTCACTTGACCCAGCTCATTGTACCCACAGCTTACAAATAATTGAACCTCTGTGCAATTGAAATTCTACCTTTGTTATCTACGTCTCAGTGTTTATAAGATGGATGTGTAAATTTAGTAGTAATATTTAGCAACGCGTTTTAATACCCGTTCGGTTTATACGCTTAACTACTAAATACGCTAACGGATTAGGAAATTGGAAGGTTAAATTTAGAGGACGTGAACCTGCATTTGCGTAGAGTAGAGTGGAAAAACATTTAGAAAAAAACACCCCCATTTCACCCTACCAAGATTCGAACCTCAATCTCCCGGTCCTCGGCAGTCTAGCTAAACACGGCTAACGCGTTAGCCAACTACACCACCGAAGCGGGTATGTATAGATTTAACGATTGAATTGATATCCTTTGTTTGGTTGGAACCTTTAAATATAACCTTGTAGTTTTAATGGGCTGTTTTGGCGTTGACACTCAATATTCCTTTTGTATTCTTATTTTGGTGTTTTAATTTATTTTAAATAGAGTAATAATAAAAAAAAATTAAAGTGATTATGCAGAATTGTTTGGAAAGTTGCTAACTCTAAATACATCTCAGTGATATATTTATTATTTTAAGGATAGGGATGGTTTATTTTAGTAGGCCTACTTGTGTTTCTTGTCCGTTTAAAAAAGAGTTTAAAACTCATTATTATATAAAAATTAATGTTAAAATAAGGCTTGGCGGAAGCGCGTCCATAAACAGAGAAAAAAATTGTTAATATTATGTCCCTACAAACTCGAATTTTGGTAATTTAGCCATTAAAGCCTCACAAGTATTTCTACAGTGTATTCAGGTTGGCGTGTCTGTACTTTTAAATTCTACCCTTCATCTAAATACAAATTTTATCAGCCACACACGCAATAATGTAGTGAGAAGAAAATTTGTAGTTAGATTTTTGATACAGTTTTGTAAATTAATTGTAGGAAACACTTGGATCGGAAGGAATGTGAACTAAACTCAAGATAGTCATGTCTGGTTCACTTCAGATTCGGTGGTTGGGCAGGTAGAATTGAAAGGAAATCTACCTTCATTCGCGTGGAGGCAGAGTGAAAAAACATTTTTATGTATATTATTATTATTATCACCGCGTCTTACTACCCGTTCAGGTTATACGCACTTACGCTAATGTGTAATGGTAGGGTGATTGTGAGATGAAATGGAGGACCTACAGTTTAACGTGGAATCCGAACCACGGTGGAGGCATGGCATTCCACACATTCACAAGATGTCTTGTCAGAGGTGAAGGAAGGGTTTGGTAATCAGATAAATCTGTGCCGGGACCGAGGGTTGAACCCCGGCCGCCAGCACATAAGTCTGACACCTTACCCCTAGACCGCCAGGTCACCTATAAATAAATAGGTTAATAGAGAGTTAAATTTAGAGGAAGTGTACCTGAATTTTCATTTAGGGGAAAGTGGAAAACCATTAAGGAAAAATCACCTTCATTACACCCAGTCGGGATTCGATCCCCAATCTCCATATGTTCGGCAGTCTAGTCTATTGCGAGAGTATCGCCTTAGATCATGCATCCAAAGAAGCATTTGATGCTGCGCTAATGTTAAACTACCAATATACAGTTCTTGCATAAATCGATAAAAGGATGACGTTGCGGCGCTACGCTATGTAAAGTTACTACAGAGAAATTGGCGCGGTGCCATCCCATTTACTCATATAAAACACAACGTATCATCTAGAATATCAGCAGTAAAGAGAACGCTGGGTTATTAAGTTCCTTGTTTTTATTTTATTTTTAATATAGTGTGCTTCACGGGCACTTTATCAACCAACTTATTATATCAGCACACGACCTATAAATTAGATTAATTTTATAACTAACACAGCACCCTTTGCTTCGGCCGTCAAATCATCAACCTAAAATAGGAAGTCTCAAGTTTACTGATGATAAATTTTTCGTTCATGCAAGGAGTTTAACTCGGGATGCTATTGGCAGATAGTAAGTAAATAAAAAAAAAACTAAAAGAATTTTCTAAAAATTTTCTACGGCACCTGAGTGATATTAAAATGTTTTAAAAAACAGTTTGAATAACAGTTGCAGTCCATTGCAGTCTAATAATTATTCTAAGGATATTACCTCTCCAGTGTAAAATATATCAAGCAATAACATGAACAGAGAAACTGAAAAACTATATGTGACAGAAAGTACTTAAATTGGAATGTAGGGAGTGCAATATAAGGTCAGTATTTTTGAGTTTTTAAATAAATAAAAATTTCGCTAAAATAAATCAAGTAATGCTCCAAAAGAAACATATAGGTTAGTTGATTTTTATTCACATGGCGAACTCAACATTTATTTATTATCTGTCAAGGGTGTCCTGAAATTTAATGACAAAATTTTATCTTCATTTAAAAATTCATCGTCTAATGCCGCTATGCCCATGACAGATATTTTACAACTGTTGACATTAAATATGTGAAGAAAACTAAACATTATTTCTACTGGAGAAATAGTTTATCTATTTTGACCAAGAAAAGTTTTTCCTATAAAAACTGCAAAAAAATTACACTAAACTTGCGTCCCCTACACTCCCGCCTCAATTAGGGTGGGTATATTTCCTAAAATATGTAAGAAATTATTATTTATGAGACCGGTAGTTCAAAAAAATCTGAAAAGTAAGTAAATACTTTCTTTGATTATATGCTGATCTCAAAAAGGCCTAACTATATAAAAAAAAACATATTCATGTTTATCATTGCATTTACACAATTTGAATTTTACTAAACGTAATAGGTACTCAATCAGTCCAAAATAATTCAACAAAATTAAAATTTAATTGTGATTAAGGAAAACAATTAAAATGCATCAATTGCACAAAATAAATATACATTTTGACCATGATTTTGAAGTTATTCACCTAGATAGTGTCGACTGTAATAATTTTAAATACATCGCAAGTTATATGTAATAAGCAATTAATAAACATCAAAACTGAAATTTCATGTTTCTTGGTGGATGAGCAATTTAATTTGATTTTAAATTAATTTTTACCCAATATTTAATCAATGTAATGGTTTTTCTAAAAATTTGTGACGTCCTCTATGAATCTCCAAACTGTCCTCAATAATTCAAAATTATTCCTACCCTTGAGTGAGTATTTTGGGTGTTTGCCAAGATGGCTTGTGATCCATTAATAGATAAGTTAGTGCTGATGTGTTTAATGGTCACTAATTGGAGTAAATTTACTGTTAAATATTTTTTTTTTTCTTAGCACCAAGTTTTATTACCCGTTAGGGTTTTACGCTTTTGTACTAAACACACTAATGTGTTAAAGATTATAAAGTTACAATTTAGAGGAATGTAAGCTGTATTTGCGGGGAGGGAGAGTGGAGAACCATTTAGGAATATCTACCTTCAGTGCACTCAACCGAGATCTAGCTCCGATTTTCTCGTCTTCAGCAGTCTAATCAAACACGAGAATGGCACGTTTTAGCAAGCAGCCACCAAAGCTGGTATTAAATATTATATATTTGTGTATTGAGATTGGTGACCTGGCGGTCTAGGGGTATGGTGTCAGACTTCTGTGCTGGCGGCCGGGGTTCAATCCCAGGTCCCGGCACAGATTTATGTGATTACCAAACCCTTCCTTCACCTCTGACAAGACATCTTGTGAATGTAAGGAATGCCAGGCCTCCACCGTGGTTCGGATTCCACGTTAAACTGTAGGTCCTCCATTTCATCTCACAGTCACCCTACCATTACACATTAGCGTAAGTGCGTATAACCCGAATGGGTAGTAAGACGCGGTGCTAATAATAATAATAATAATAATGTATTGAGATTTCATTTTATTTTAGTTTATTAAATCTAAATATAAATCTTGGAAAATATATCCAAATCATAAGTCATAACTAACGAAATCATTAGTAAAATTCAAACAATTTTTATTTTTTGCTACCCGCCTTGGTGGCGTAGTTGGCTAACGCGTTAGTCGTGTTGAGCTCTACTGCTAAGGACGGTTAGATCGAGGTTCGAATCTCGGTCGGGTGAACTGGGATAGGTTTATCCTAAATGGTTATCCACTCTACCTCCACGCAAATGCGGGTTCACTTCCTCTCATTCAACCTTCCCAATTCCTAATCCATTAGCTTTATTAGTACTTAAAGCGTATAACCCGAACGGGTAGTAAGACGCGGTGCTAAATAATAATAAATATTTTTTGTTAAAATTATAAAAATAGTTTCAAGCTAAATTTGATTCCAATAATAAATAATATATTCTTTTACGATTGACATTATATTTGAGATAAATATAGAATAGTGCAGTCATACAGAACATATCATTAATATTAACTTTCTTTATAATAAGTGTATCAAAATATTACTTTGAAAATTAATATTCTTTGACATGTCATGAGTTATAGCAGTGTATTTCCACCTACAGTAGCCCCGTGGCTTCTTTGGTGCTGACTGACAGCTAACAGCCGACTACTGTCAGTCAACATTTAGGTAAATACCTAAATAATGACTGTCAGAAGTGACAGCTGCTAGACACATGTTTTTACAGATCATCTGGTTCGGCGTAGGGATACGTAATTTGGTCTGGTAACTTTTCAAAGCTGTCAGTCAGCACCAAAGAAGCCGTGAGACTACTGTATACTGTATATACTTAAAGAACGGTACACTTAACTAAGCTTAAAATGTGTCTCTTATTGTGTGAACAAATTAGCGGGTCAGCCCGTGACCCAGTGAATGAGTGAAATCTAGGTTACATTCATAATTATACAGACGTACAGACTACGAATACTATGGCAACGGAAATTAAATCACGGTGATATATGGCTAATTGTATGATAAATCACGGGGATATATGGCTAATTGTATGATGAGTTTTTGATTTGCTTTTTAACGTTTGAACTTTACTTTACATACATTACTATTTCCAGCCTATGACCTGGGTCAATTTTAACGATTCTGTTGAACATATTTGATCAATTTTTTCTTTCTTCCGTTGTATGTTTTTGTGATTAGCCTAAATGGCAAAAAAAAAGTAATCTAGCTGTTTAATCATTATATTTTGGTAAACCTTTCTCATATACTGATTTTTACCTGACTGACCCTTTGCTTAAGTTTAATCGGGTATTTTCAAGTCTACTTTGGGGATAATATTAACTTAGCAAAATAAAAAAATTATATTAGTTTGTATTTGAACTACTGGCTTAATTAAAATATATTTTTGATATCATAATTATTATTTATATGCTTTGGCAGTTTTGTAAAAATCTATCAATTTTGACATATAGCTGTAGATAAACGCTTTTGCAACCTTTCAAGAGAGAAAAATTGTTAAATATCAAGTATTAAAAAATATCTGGCACTCTTAAATGGCAAGTCGAGGCTACATAAAACTGTAGCTCAATTTGTGGAAAAACTAACCAGGGGACGCCCGTAGAGGCTCTTTCCATGACACAATGAGATGAGCTGTGATGGTGATAGTGAGTATAAGGATGTGAAGCTAATTAAGATCTTAACCTAACCTAAACTTAATTATCAAAATCTGGTGACCATAAGAATTATTCACCCTTGAAAAAAAAAATCCTCGGCACCTGTTAGAATCGAACCCAGGATCACATATTAGCAGTGAGGAGCTATATACCTCAAGGTCGGTTTCTGTAATCTTTGATAGGATGATAAGAACTTAAAGAATTAACCAAATAGATAAAGCAAAGGAAATATGACTGTATAAATTCCTTAGATACTTTTATCATAAAATATATTCTAATTTGAACTTTATGTGTTCCACCTATTATCATTTCAAGAAAATATTAAAAAGATCATATTTTATTGATTTCTGCTACCTTATGAATTTTAAAAGATCTGTTATATTTTAAAATATTGATTTGATTCGAGCCACAAAAACAAAATAACAAACTTTACAGAAAACAGTATTGATTTCAACAAACATCATTATGTGTGGTAAACAACGGTTAAAATAGACTTAGAAGACATTGGCATTGTTTAGTCATATTTAAAATAATATATTTGAATTAAATAATTTTGTTTTGTCGTACCACCCCTATGTGTAAATGTAACAAGTAAAATCAGAATATATTTTTACTTTATAAATTTTATGGTACTAGACATGATTAGAAATAAAGAGTTAACTACAATCTGAGTGCTCTTGAATATATATGTATGTATAATTTTAGCACCGTATCTTACTATCCTTTCGGGTTATACACTTATGTACTAATCACGCTATGGTTTTAGGGATTATGAAGGTAATATTAAAATAAGTATACCAACATTTGTGGGGAGAAGGAGTGGAAAACCATTTTGGAAAAATCAAAAATACACCCGACCTATATTCGAACCTCGATCTCACCGTCATCAGCAGTCTACCCTACTACAAGAGTAGAGAGTTAGACCATGTGGCCACTGAAGCGGGTCTCTTGATCATATCAATTTAGGTAGTATATTTCAAAATATATAGGGCTAAGGACAACATTGTGCTATTATAGTTATTATAGTTATTATTATTATTATTATTATTATTAGCACCACGTCTTACTACCCGTTAGGGTTATACGCACTTACGCTAATGTGTAATGGTAGGGTTATTGTGAGATGAAATGGAGGACCTACAGTTTAACGTGGAATCCGAACCACGGTGGAGGTCTGGAATTCCCCACATTCACAAGTTGTGATTAATACACGCCTTGTCAGAGGTAAAGGAAGGGTTTGGCAATCAGATAAATCTGTGCCGGGACCGAGGATTGAACCCCGGCCACCAGCATAGAAGTCTGACACCTTACTCCTAGACCGCCAGGTCACCCTTGTGTCATGTTGAATATGGGGGTCGAGGGGAAGAATTATTTAGGTTCACACTTTATTGATTTAAAAAAAAATATTCAGAATTATTATTTTGTTGCATAGAATATTATCACCCCAAGACCTTTTAATAAACTCTGGCTGAGCTTGATATCGTTGTAATATATTTAAAAATAGGTTACTCAACGTTTTAATAACAGTTCTCATAGTGTGACATCCCAAATAGCGGAATGCCGACTTTGATAAGTGTGGCGAAATAATTTATGATATACCATGAATACGAAATAGGTCAAAGGATGTTATTTATTTTAAACACCCTTGACCTTAGATAGGTGTATCAAAGGAAGATAAAAATTAAAAAATCAGTTTGTGTCATATTTGTGTGTGTGCGCTCTTGGTTTTGATGAACTATGTCATTTCGCTCAAAGGAAACGTGGAGCACACCCACACACATACTCACTGAAATACACTAAGGCACATGGCTATTTTGTCCTATTTCCCTAAGGTGGGGTGGAAGGAGATGCGAGAAAAGGCAAGGGTTTTTGCAGTTTTTATAGCAAAATAAATCAAAATATTACTCCAGTACAAACATAAGGTTTAATTTCCTTCACATGTTGATATCAACATTTCCTGAATATCCATCATGGTCATGGGGGCATTATCTAACAAACTTTTTAAGTGAAGAGAAAAAGTTGTCATTAAATTCCATAACACCTTTGACAGATATTCAAGAAATTTTGAGTTTAACATATGAAGATAATTAAATTCTATTTGTGTACTGGAACAATATTTTATTTAATTTGGGAAAAAAAGTTTTGCTATAAAAACTGCAACAAAAAAAAAACTGGCCTTTTCTCGCCTCTTTTTCCATCTCACCTTAACGTTTAGGTCTAGTCTCGTGAAAATTACTGAGTTTATTTTATAAAGGAAATAAATACTCACATTTGTAGAGTGAATTAAATATAATAAAGAATTGGCCATGTATTTATTTTAAAAAGATACACATTTATTTTTGTAGGCCCCTTTGGTACATCATTGGAACAAATGAGTGTAGGCCTATACTTATCAAATAAACATATCAATAGTTATCTGATCTGGAAAGAATGTCATCTAAAAAATAAAATAAAACTGATATTATTAGGTTTTATAATTTTAAGTTATGTGAAATAAAATGTAGGGGATTTATTTTCTTACTACCCATCTATGATTTCCACACATTTACATTAATGGTGTATGAAATTTAATGCTATATTTTAAAGGAATTATACCTGCATTTACGTGAGGAAAGGGCAGAAAACAATTTATGAAATCAGTAAACCCTAACTGTATTTGAAACCTGACACCCGTGACCGGAAAACCAGAATAGACATGCCTGATGCCTTAGGGCCAGTTTCATAGTCAGACTTAGCACGACTCAAGTGCGAGTCGATACTAAATACAAAAAGACACCTACCTTGACCAAAATGGAATGGGCCAGTTTCGCATATGAAACTGGCCCATTCCATTCAAGTTCAGGTAGGTTACGTCTTGTATTTAGTGTAGCGCCGCACTTGAGGCGTACTAAATCTTACTATGAAACTGGCCCTTAGTGTGTGGATCGGTTAAGATAAATTTAGGTAGATCTAGTTTATTTTAGGCCCGCGTTCGGGTTATAAGAGTTGATTAAAATTAATATACGTATATTTAAACAAGAAAAATTAATACTTAAATGTCGACTTTGGTGGGCTTGGGGTAAAGTGCTTGCCTCAGGTTCCAACGTGTAGCACAACTTCCTTCTGAGGGGAAGTTCCATATCGAATGGGGCATGTGAAATAGTCATGCAAAGTACGTAAAAATAACTTTCCCGTCAAATTGGTAGGCCTTTCGCTCTTGCTCTTAGAACTTATCATGTGCTTATATAATGAGTCGGTTCAGAAAGTGCTCGTTAGATACCTTAAATAATTTTTTTTTAATCTTTAAATAAAATAAAGCCAGGTAAATTTAAATTCATTTAATTTTGATAAAGATAAACTCGGTAAAGAAAAGTATTGTAAAATTATCTTAGGTTTATTAATATAGATTAAGTTTGGATAAGTTAAGCATAGTTATCTTAGGTTTGATTATTTAATATTAGCTAGATTTGGTTACTAATATTTATCAAGGACTTTTTTTAAAATAGGATTATCTTCATATATCCAAAAATTTATAACACACATTTATTTGTATGCGTCTTACCACCCATCTGGGCTACCTGTAAATTTACACTAATTAAATTGTGCTGGTGCAGGTAGAATCTACATGAATTATATCCCCATGGGCGTAGATAGACATTGGCAAACTATTAATGTAAATATAACTTCAAATTCCCCAGCCAGGATTAGAACTCCGACCACTTCATCAAGGGTAAGTCAGATCAGTCAAGACTAACGCCTTTTTTCGTATGCCTACCTATTTTAAATGTTTTTTTTTTTATATGTAATAATTTTCTACTTTATGTAAACACTCCTCTCATAAAATGTATATGTCTCGCATCGACTGTGGTGGCAGAGTAGTCTGAGTAAAAAAAAAATGGAATTGCATTTGGTCTCGGCTGATGTGAAGGTTGGGCTTGAGTCCTAGCAGGGCGCAATAGAGAGTTTCCATGTGGTTCCCCAATCATCTCCCCCCAAAAAAGTGCGGGTGCATTCTCTCTAATACACCCTTCTCTTTCATATATGTTATCTCACTTAAACATAAACTATTTATTTATTATTATTTAGCACCACGTCTTACTAATCGTTAGGGTTATACGCTTATGTACTAATTACACTAATAGATTAGGAATTTGTAAGGTTGAACTTAGATAAAGTGAGCATGCATTTGAGAGGAAGGAGAGTAAAACCATTTAGAAAAAATCACCACCAGTTCACCGGACCAAGATTAGAACCTCGATCTCCCCGACCTCTGCAGTCTGGCCCAAAACTAGCGTGTTAGCCAACTACGCCACTGAGGCGGGTCCAAACATATACTATTTTCCAATTAAATTAAACAGAGTTGAATCTTTAAATTAATATTTTGTTAGACTTGCATATTAGAAATAAAACAGGTCCTAGGAGAATTTATTTTTTAATTAACCATTGTGAGACTATATAAAGCTATGAATTTAATTAATATACATAATTTAATATGATGTATTTTCATTCTAGTGTTGTTACAATTGGCTTCATGTAAATTTCTTTAATTACTCTTTGCTATGAGCGTATAGTGTAACCCTGTATTACAAAGGAATACTTTGGTAGAGATTGGTGACATGAGTTTTGATAAAAAAAAAGATGACAAAGTCAAATACCCGGGGAATTATGCTTTCAGATAGGGTTTTAATTCAAGAGGTCAAGAATAGCATGCAGTCAATGGTTGATAGTAATCAGTTTGTAAGCTGTTTTTGTCTCGTCTTCTGTCGCAAATTATTAATTGAGAATATACAAAAATATATTCATACCCATTGTTACTTAGGGATGTAAAGAGTCGTCTATCCAAGAGAATAAATTGGAATTGTTTTAGAATAAAGTGCTGAGAAATATATTTGTCCTTAAGAGGCATGACTAGGTAGAATTATTACGATAGTTACATAATGAAGATATTAATGGCTCGTATGCATCCCCAAACAAAGATAAGCAAGGAAATGTGTGGTGGTCATGTGATACGTATGGGTGATGACAGGCGTTTACACTAAATATTAGTTGGGAAACCTGAATATACAAGACCCATTGTTAATACAAAACGGTGATGAAAGAATAATTTCAGAGTGAATTTGAAGTAGGTTAGGTGTTAGGATAAAGATTGGTTGAAGGTGTCTCAAGACAGGGTTGAATGATTTTATGTTATGGTGACCATGAACTTAAAAGTTCCAGAGAGTTAGTTACAAACTTATATTTTAAAACATAAGATAGTACAAACCTTTGATTAGTAATAACGCAACGTTTAAAAGTGTGCTGTTGATAAATATAAATAACTAGAAGATAGCTAGGTTGGTATTTTGCCTATCAAGTGGTGTAGGTTATTAAGTTTATCTTGTTCTGCTACCAATAAACAAACAGGGATTCCCTTTTAATAACGTGTAAAAGATAGTAAATATGTACTTATATTAAATAAAGGCAAATATTTAGTAAAAAAATGTTAATAGTAGTGGCCTATCATATTATTTATCAAAAATATAATTTTAGAATAACTGTAATTTACTTGTTAAAATGTATATTACTATGAATGTAGTAGGCCAACATATTGTTGAATGTGTAGGATTAATACTCCATGTTTTCATAATATGGCACTAATTATATATTATGTAACCACGTTGAACCTTTGTTTGTTTCTAATTAACTACTTTCCTGGAAACATCTAATTATATTACAAAAACGTTCTGTCGACAGCGTATTTACTCATCGCAAAGAAATGAGATGAACAAATGTGTTTGAGTAATCTAAACTTCTGATAAACAAACAATTATTTTAGCAATTATTTGACACAAGAGACACGATGTAATTGAGAAGCTCTTTCTACTCTGGTTTAAAAATACTTTCGTAAAAATCCGTCGTAGCAACTAAAGGGATTTATCGATTATATTTTAACACTTTATAATTTTCTTTCTCAAATTGAAGTTGACTTTAGTGATAGTTTTGTCAATCCTTTTAACTAGAGTAATTTAAAAAAGTTGTAATATTACAAAATGTTTTTTAATAAATTTTTTGCAGTACGTCTTATTATTCGTCCATGCTATTCGCGTGTAATTACACTCATGATGTAACGATAAAGAAGGTAACATTTCAGAGGTTATGTACACGTATTTGCGTGGACAAAAATGTGTGAATATTACAATATAAACAATGCTGAATCAAAGTTGTTATTCATAAAATACATAATTGATTGTAGTAAGGAACAATATATATTCTAAATTGATAAAAATAGAAATCGATATAAAGAGCAAAGGTAAGCAAAAATTAAGTTGTGAAATAAATTATGAAAATAATATATAATAATATAATATATAATATAATATATAATAATATAATTTAAACTTATACATAAATATCTCTTTACAGCACCTTAAGACTAATATCAAGCGCCGATGCTTATTGATTTAATAATTTCAGGTTTGATTCTCAGTACGGTTGAAAAAGATTGATTTTTTTTTTTAAATTGGGATTTTCCATAAAAGAATGATGAAATGATGACAGAGGGACTGGATGCCGTTAGTTATATATGTAGTTTTAATTACTGGACAGATGTTAAAACCAATCAAGAAATAATTCTTTTTCGCCTTCACGGAATTCAAGAGTTTTACATAAGTTACTTGATGAATTCTAGGATATATTGAGAAATGGGTTGTATCTTGACCTACGCACTTAGCCACACTAAGCGCTATCATACTTGAACGCAAATGTATAAAAAATAAATAGCGGTAATAAAATTAGTTGTTCACCCTGTAAGTACTCTTATTTATCTGCTAACATTTCACCTCTTTGGTTGACGATATAAACACTCATTCTACTTTTTGCGTCTGAACCGATTGACTTTCATTTAAAAATAAACATTTTCTTGTTTCCTACTCTAGATAAAAGATAAATTTGTACAATCTACATTCTTGCATGAATATTCCTACTAGCCATTTTCGTGACTAAACAAAATGGCTTGAGCGGTGGACGATTTAAAAAATAGATCTCTTCACGAAAAACTTACTGTTTAGAAAAATTTTGGGAATTCATTATTTGAAAATAAGTGGCTTTCGTTTCAATGGTATATCTAGAATTAAATTCGCCAACAAAACTTAAATACATTAATCAGGTAAATTTTATCTTAGTTTGCCGCTATGTCACATGCAGGCAAAGTCCTTAATATAATATTTTAAGTATAAGTCGTAAACAAGAGATTTTAATTAATGAAATTCGGAAAAAACACATTTGAAATTTTCTGGTTAGAGTCCCAGTTATATAAAATATATTCCTCACGTTATACGAAGAAGATGAGGTATTATAATTTAAAGTACACCTTCAATGGCTTTGCTCTAAGAGGTCTGTAAAGCTTTGTTTATTACTATAATTATTAACAATAATAATGCACGATTATTATACGCATATCTCTATAGGCCACATACAATAAACATCTTGGTAAGGGATGAGGAAGGAAGCATTTTAGAGGTTAGACTACCCGCATTTGTGTGGAAGGAGAATGTAAAACCATTTAGGTAGAAAAACTCAATTGACCTGATCAGGATTCAGACCCCTATCTCCCGTCATCAGCAGGCCAGTCTAACTCGAGATTAACGCCTTTAATCATTCGAT
The DNA here is from genome assembly GCA_902141375.1 of Timema poppense. NCBI lineage: Eukaryota > Metazoa > Arthropoda > Insecta > Phasmatodea > Timematidae > Timema > Timema poppense. The sequence continues at coordinate 50,223 of CABFOV010001711.1, read as the reverse complement.
GACTGAAGCGGAGGACTCTATAATAAATTAAGAAGAATAAATTTGAACACAGTTACTTAATATTCTAATTATTTGTATCTGCCTGTGAATAACTATTCATAGTACTGAGGCCAAAAATTGCCAAGGTTACCTTTCTTGTTTGTAAAAACTCATATAGTTTGTAGTAAAACTCATTGACCGTCCATTTTTTTTGTGTGTGTGATTTTTGCCCAAATGTGAAGCTTAAGACCTATTTTGAGGCCTCAAACATTTTCGTTTTATAATAATATTCAAACATTTTTCTAAAACCGCAAATTATATAAAGATGTAGGGTAAAAATATTATATTGATGTACTTCATTTAAACACAAATCCATCTCATGTAGAATACCTTTTATTAAATCTATATATGTATATACATATTTTACATGACTAGAAAGTAAATACGCTGTTATCTGCTTAAGTGGCCACGTTGTCTAAGGTGCGACTCTTTTTTGGAGTAGACTGGGGAGATTGGGGCTTAAATCTCAGTTGGGTTTACTGAGGGTAGTTTTACACTCTTCCTCCACGCAAATGCGAGAACACATCCTCTAATTTCAAACCTAACTCATCATACTTAACTCATTAACGTAATTAGTACATAAGCGTGTAGCCTGAACAGGTAGTTTGACGTTGTGCTTAAAAAAATCCTCAATGTCAGTGCTTTTATTGAATAGTTAGCTGCTTATCTATAATATTATTATTATTATTATTATTATTAACACCGCGTCTTACTACCCGTTCGGGTTATACGCACTTACCCTAATGTGTAATGGTAGGGTGATTGTGAGATGAAATGAAGGACCTACAGTTTAACGTGGAATCCGAACCACGGTGGAGGCCTGGCATTCCCCACATTCACAAGATGTCTTGTCAGAGGTAAAGGAAGGGTTTGGTAATCAGATAAATCTATGCCGGGACCGAGGATTGAACCTCGGCCGCCAGCATAGAAGTCTGACACCTTACCCCTAGACCACCAGGTCACCCCTTATCTATAATAAATAGGAATAACAAAACTGTGAAAAATAAATCAAATTATATTTTAAATTCAGGTTTATTCAAATTAAGTGGTAATATGGAATATAATTACCTGAAAACTTTTAAAATAGAATAATTTCTAATAATTAGAGTATAAATTCATGTAAAGTTGTTTATTTGTTTATAGTCACTCTTAGATAAACTATGATTTCTACACTGAGGGTTTAATATAATAAGCCCTTTTAAATTTCATAAATGTCTAGGATTGTATTTACTAGGCAAGATGACCAATTCAATTGAGCTTTTAGTTTGTTAAAGTAATACTTCCAAACCGCTAATGGATTAACGAGTATCTCATGACTAAAAGGACAGGGTAACACACAGAGAATCCAGTAAAACGAATAGAAATTTAAATTAAGAACATAAAAAGGATGGTAAAGAGGTAGATACACCAATAAAAATTGATTTTAAATCTCATTTTTTGCGTCGCTAAAACACTAACGATGACATTGTTTTAACGTAGTGTATAGCTACAGAGAATGGAAGGGAGGGGTTGAGGGGGTGAGGGGAATACGCCCAATTGAAACTACCTGCCATGTATATGGTAATTGATCGGACAAAATAAAATAACACGATTTGTAAGTTAATGGAACGAAACCTGTGATTTTGAACTTTTTAGAGGAAAAACAACCCTTAGTCTTTTTTTTAGCAAGCTAATTTCCTGCATAGATATTCACGCGGACTAAACATTAAACTCAAACCACTATGGATTGCTGGTGATGTGGAGGTTGGGGTTTAAATCCTGTACAGATGTACCCAGGGTGGTTTCTCCCAAATGGTTTCACACTCTCCGTCAGTTAAAATTCCTGTGCATTTCCTATAAATATTACCGTACTCATCCATACCCACTAGCGTAATTAAGCGTGACCAGGTTGCTACAGTGGACGTGTGTACGAAATATCTGGATCATCTAGTCTTGTTTTCCGGTATTGTCTAGTTCGGGGCTCAGATCTCGGCCAGGTCTAGTGGGGGCGTATTTTCCTAAATGGTCTTATACTCTCACTCTACGCAAATGTTGGTAAATTTTCCCTTAAATTTACTTCCTCGTTATTATTCCACTAGTAGAGTTAGCATAAATGTAACTAAAAGGGGTAGTAGGACATAGTGCAGAGAGGGAGTTTTGATGATAGACCAGATGGGAAGTAGGGTGTATTGGGGAGTGGAGGCTGTTTATATACCTGATGGGTAATAGGGACTGTTGGGGAAGTGGGGAATGTTTTATATCCGGATAATAAGTAGGGAGTATTGGGGAGAGGAGGATGTTTATATACCTGATGGGAAATAGGGATTGTTGGGGAAGTGGGGAGGGTTTATATATCGTATGGAAGGTAGGGAGAATTGGGTAGTAGGGAGATGTTTTAATCACCGTTTCTTACTACCTTTCTGGGTTAAACGCTTATTTAATAACTATGCTAATGGTTTTAGAGATGAGGAAGGATATATTAATAAGAAGTGTACCCATATTTGGGCAGAGGAATAGTGGAAAACCAATTTTTTTTTTAAACTCTCTCATCACACTACAATAGATATTTGAACCTCAACCTCCCCGTCATCGACAGTCTAATCTAATGCAATAGTAGCGCGTTAGACCATGCAACCACTGAAGTGTGTGGATGTCGAGGTGCATGTTTATATGTCAGATGGCAAGTAAGGTGCATTGCCAAAACACACTTGATGATCATTTCAGATGTAAACTAAAAGATTATAAAATATTAGATTTAATTATGAATATATTTGATTTGTCACATTCACCAAAATAATAGGAATGTTAATATAAGGGCTAACCATACATACATCTACCTAAACACATTAAAAATGTAAATGATTTGACAAGTACACTCGCAATATATACCACCCCGAACAATATTTATCACAAAATCGTACTTACTATAAACCCATGCCATAAAAACTCAACAAAAAACTTACATTTATAAAAAAAATCAACAGACATTATATTGCTGATATTAAATGTATGGTAAATATTGTACAAATACAAAAGAAATGATATCGAAGAGACTTCACATGCACAAATTTACTCTATTTAAAAAAATTATTACTAACCCAACATAGCACCAACAAAAAACAATCAATTATATTTACAATTTTTAATAATATATAAAAAATAAATATAGTTTACCAGTTATATTTTAACTTTATACATGAAATTCTTTACAAATGCAAACTAATTCATATTAATTAATCATGACACGTATAGTATCTTATCTCAACGTTTGATGTTCATGAAAGCCTCTTGTTTGCGTGCTGGGTGTTGATGAAACCCTTATAGCTACTTTGTCACTAGTAGCGTGCTGGTTCCGGTTATGTTACAATCAGAGGTGATCCAAATAAAGAAATATGTCCGATGCCAGATCATTTAACATTTATTAGTTGGCTACAGCTGAAACCCTTTTTAGCCATTTAAAGTTTACAGGTTTCTGTTATGTTACAATCAGATCTGATCTAAATAAAGAACAATGACCCATACCACTCTTTGGCGTCATGCGCAAACAAGCACTATGACGTTCGACTAACATAATAAAAGTCATATGTGATTGGAGTTGAACTGTGGTCCCGCCCGCGAGGAAGCTAGAGAGCCAGACAGCGTGACCTGCCCTCTAGCGCCACACACGGTGGGCCCAGAGTTCAAGAGGGTGTGGTGACGTTAGAGTGACGTCATACTTTACAGTCTTCTCCGGTATATTTTTGACAATAGAATGCATCTAGAAGTCATTTGTAGTTTGATTTAAGGCCATCTTACAGCTACATATTTAATAATATCAGAGGATTTTAAATATACCTAGGAGAGGGGGCAGATTCTAGGGAGGGGAAAATTAATTCCAGGGGGTAGAGTACCTCACATTTCTGTCGCTCCTGCTGTCCACACATGCTCTATATTTGATATTCGGGGATGAACTGCTCTCAGGCGATTATTAGTCTTTGATGTGTGGTAGTCTACCGTCTCTGTGTGGAACAATGTTCGTTACTCGCTATGCTCGACAAATATTCTTATATGTGTAGCATTGTTTCTTACCCCATTGCATCACTCCCAGCGCCAATGCATAACACTAACGCGAGAAAATATCAATCACAACTACGTGCACCTGTGGCCTAAAATTAGACTGGCCACCAGTGTTGTTATAATGTAGTGACAAAGAACTTGAGATGCAAAGAGCTATAGCGGCAAAGATACTTTACTTGTCTATGTTCTAGGATATTATCGAAGCTCTGAGAAACTGTTTTGAAGCTAAGGTGTCATGCGCGTATTGTTCCCGAGTGTGCCATATGTTGTCCCCCACCCTTTTCCCGTCATCAAATTTCTCTGGGTTGTGTTGTATATATAGTGGCGGCAGGACATCTTGTCGTCACTCTTGGACTTGATTATATTTGGGGAAGGAGAAGCTCCGTCTTCAGATTGTTAAAATGTAAGGTCTAAATTCTCTTTGGCAATTTTAGTATATTTTCCCTTTATTTAAAATTTTTGTTACATATTTCAAAATTCTCTTTCGGCCATTTCTTAAATGCTTTGAATAAAAATAAGATCTGTTTTTTTATTTTCTACATGGATAATTTTGTAACTTAGTCGTCGTGTCAATAATATCGATTGTTGAGATAATGTCGATTTAATTACTTGCTCTAGGAGGGATCAATAATTGATCTTAGGGTATTATCGATATCTTTAACTTTGTGAAATAATGTCAATATTAATTTCTATTACTTACATATTTGTTATTTTGACCTTTTCTAAATATTTGGAACTTATTAATTGGGTTTAAATTTACATAATGCATAGAATGATCTTATTTTACTATGAAATCGTTTAGCTTCAACGAATGGTTAGTTAGATAGTTTTCTTTTGAGAAGTTATATGGAATATTTTGTTATTATAACAAGATTGTTTAGCGTTAACCGCATAATGGAATAGGGGGTAATTGTTCTGAGATTATTAAGATAATTTTGGATCAATTCTTATATTTTATAGGAAATTTATTTTGCTAGTTAACTAATGGGGATAACATAAATAAGTTTATGACTATTATTCCGTAATGAAACTTTACTAATGGAAGTCTTGACGTTATGATAAGGTTGTTGTTGAGCTAAATCCACATTTGATTATGTTGTTCTTTAATGCTAGCACTCAAAATAATTAATTGATGTTTTTCTTTTAAAACTTCGTATGTTGTAAGAATCTGGGAAAAGTAGCTTGTCGAAAGCTTCTTGTATATTTCAAATATTATCTCTATATAATATATTATTATATATTTTCATACGATATTAACTTCTTGATGAATAAATATCAACTTAAAAGTAGTTCATGCATTTATTAGTCTAATGGTTCACCATACCCATAGGTAGTGTATTTTTACATGTATTTTGGTTTTACTTTAATTTTGGGATATATACCTTTTGGTTAATGAGCTCTACGAGGTTGACTGTCCATATATTTACTTCCGCAACTGGTGTGGGTTGTGAGATTTGAGTTTCGAATGTTTGATCTCACGCACTCAAAGGACAGAACTCCAATCGCTCACTCTTATTGCCTCCCTTTTTTGCCCCCTTGATATCCATTGTCTTTTGGACCTTTTGTTTATTCATTATTTTATTTAAGGAGGGTTCATATGATAACAGATATTGTCTCCCCACTTGCGTGTGTCACGTTTAATCATGGACGAATAATGCACGTGTGGACCAGGCTTAAGATGTGTCTGCGCGTAAACAGATACAAAAGTGTATAACTTATCCGTGTTGTATTTTCTTTCAAAAATTTGAACTTTCATTTTGTTTTTTAATTAATTTTCTAACTTTCACAGGGGGGTCAACTGACCCTTTGGCTCTCCTCTGAATCCGCGCCTGACTAAAGAGTAGCCAGATCCATAAATCTTAAATTAATACCTTAGTTAAAAATTCTAGACAGTTCTTATCTTTAATGAAGTATTAAGGTTTCCTCCTGAATGTAGAGAAGATTTAGTTGTCCTTTATATTCATAGAGAATAACTTTTGTGGGTGTTCTTAGCATAAGTTATGTAGAGTGAAAATATGTTTAACTTATGTAGAGCCTACCACTTTTCGTTGTTATTTTTAGTGCTCTAGAAGTGTTATACGTCTAAACATCTCACAGTGCTTTCTTTAGGACACAAATTTAACAATAATATGATGAGGTTGGATCGAATTCTTTTACCCACTCGATATCTGTCACTGTCACCCAAGCCTATATTAGCAATATTCAGTTTTTATTAACTCTGTTCAACGTTAAAACTTCCGTGACTTCATCTGCGATCTCAGAGATTCCTAGAACACGAACCCCGTTTCACCTTTGGTATTGTTCCATATCGTATTTCCAGTTATAAAACTCCCTATCATCCATCTTTAGTTTGCTGGTGAAATTATTGTATGATTCATTACACAAATGAATAGTGGAAGAAAATTTATCTCTTACACTCAGCACGTAACAATGCCTCCGTGATACTCATGATGGGAAGAGAAATATATTTATTTTGAAAGGCCTCCTTGGCTCACTCTAACACCAAAACTTGCTCGTACACATTATTGCTAACGTTCAATTAGTCTGCCATAGTCCAGTGAATACAATTTTTCACTTTGATATTAATTGAAAATAACACATTACTCTGAGGTCAAAACTACTACTGCTATTCAAAATATATTACTGAAGTAGTTGTTGTTATATAAGAACACTCTTAAACAAGCGTCTAACACCTACAATAAGCTCAAATGAACATGAATCGAGCCACACATAAACCAACCTAGCCCGCCATGTTACGTCCGTCCTATCAATAGAACTAAAGAGTAGCCAAATCAGAATATATTAAACCGTGGTCTGAAAGTTTTTATATGAATGGTTTCCTTCCGTTCTAATAAGCTCTAACAGTCTTACAATCTTACAGTCTGACACTCTTGGAAACTGAAATGATATTAAGAGATAAATTGACATTACTAACATTTTATGTTCAAGGACGACGTAGTCCTTGTTAATATTTTATGATAGTTATGTTAACACGTGACCGGTAAAAGTAGTTTGAACTAATGCTTAAAGTGAAGAAGATATAAATAATATAAAATGTATAGGCGTTTAGAGCTTACAGCTTTTTTATTTAGCGTAAATAGTCTAGTAAAAGTTCTTGTCGCTGAGTGGGATTGCTTCTCGCTGACGGACACTGGTCCATCTTGATATGAAGATTACACTAATGAAAATGTTTAGTTGTATAATATATCAAAATTAAGTAATAGTTGAAGAAATTTTTGAAACTTTCTCATTTAGTAGATATTGGTTAGATACATATTTAGCCATTAAGTAGGATTTATTTTTCCAATTTTTGTTTGTCAATTTTGAGTCTAAAATATAACTATTATAATTATACTAAAGTTTATTCTTTTATGTTACTTGCTTACACCTTAGTTCACTAAAAATAAAGAAAAGTTTATTATATTTGTCAGTTAAGGTTGCCTCATACTCGTCCAGCTTTCCTCTCCAATCATTTACATTTTATGTCCGGCCTCTGTAGGTACTGTTGGGCTTCGGCGATCTTGGGATAAAATGCTTTCCTCAGAAGCCGGTGTTCGAGGCTCTAAGCCCAGCCGAGGTTGATGGATTTTTACTTGCGATGAAAATCCGTAACAAAACTTCCTTAGGAGGGTAAGTATAGCAATCGGTGAAATTTAAAGAATCCATAGAAGGCATATTAAAATATCTCTCAGGCAAAATGTGTGTGCTCTTTCTCGCTCGCTCGTAGAAACCAGTACAGAAAGAAACCAGAAATACCCACACTTACTTTAAACCCTTAAGCTAGGATATGTGCTTTCTCCAGATGGTGGGGGCAGCACTAACTGACAGAAGTACTGAGGGCAAGCCCCCAGGTTTAAGACTAAATAATTATTATTATATTATTATATTATTATTATTATTATTGTAGGTACTGTATTTGAGTTTTTGACCTTTGCTATAATGATATACCATCTTGGCTGACCCAGGAGGGCTGGGCTCGATATTCTTCAAATCCTGGTTGGGTACATTAGAAGATGTTTGTGAATTATTATTTCGCCCAATTTATTTCCTACTAACTACCCTTTTTATCTTATTTGTACCCTTAACTATACTCACTTTATTGCACTGGGCACTTGAAGGTTCATTGCCGCACTTAAAAAAAAACGCCGACTATCCCTATCTTGATCTAGTTCTATCCAGTCCACCTCATTACACCTTCTCTCTTTCAGGTCCATTATAATGTTATCAAGTGCCTTTATTAAACGTAATAGTTGTAAGTGAAAATATTAAGACAAATAGTTTTAAAAATAATTATATTTAATGACTTATCTCTGTAACAAACCAAAATAATAAGCCCTAATCTTATTTAAAAATTAAAATTAATGGTAATGTGCATTGGGAATATATTCTAGTCTCTTTATATAAATAATACTTACAGCTCGTAAGTTAGGTGAAATGAAATAATAAACTATATAAGAATGGAAAGGAAAAAAACACATGGAATTTCACCAAAGAGCACACTTGAAATTATAGAAATATTACAAAAGAATAATATTTGTTTTGTGCATTTTCAACTCCCCATTACCCAAAGCATTATTTAACTAAATGGTAAGACACAGTGACCCAAACTTTATTATATTGTCTTATAGCGTGGAAGAAAATAATCCAAGTGTCTAACCCGAATGGGTAGTAAGACACGGGGCTAGGAAAAAAAGTTTATAAAAAGGTTTTCACTGAGCTAATCTAAAGTATTTCCTCCAGATGAAAAACATAGTGTTTTGTTAATCACAATACACTATTTATAAACAAATAATTCAAGAATCTTAAATTTAAGATTTTCACAAACAAGTTATTTGTAAACTAATCCAAAATTAATTTGTATCTATAAAAATAAAGATCAATTCTTAATTTGCATGAAAAACAATTCCCAGATGCCAATTAGAAACTCATTTTAAGAGATATATTTTGAATTTTTTTTAATTTGATTTATTTTTTCAATAGCAAACTACCATTGAACAAATTTTTAACCTCAAAAACAAGTACCTAAACAGTGTAATTTGTCATGTGAAACACTCCCAATACACCAATCTGTAACCAAATAAAAAGAACTATTTATAAAATATTTCAAGTTTTTGTTAATTTAGTCATTTGTAAACTATCCTTACACCAGTGGCGGCTCGTCACTTTAGAAGCTGGAGGGCGCAGCTTGTTTAATTCATAAATTATTTCTAAATAATATATTTAAAAGAAGACACAAATTTCGGAATATGTTTTGCTAAATATTCATTTAGTTAAACTCATAAATTAATATCACAAACAACATGCAAAGATAAAAAAATAAACTCCCCCCAAATGACGTGGATGTGTTGTAGAAACTCTGTAGCTATGTAATGTGCATAAATATATAGGTATGTATGTTTTCACTTTGTTCCATACAAAACTAAGGACATGGCCTACCTAATGATTTCAATTCTCTTTTTTGATCAAGAGTTATTCTTGCAATATTCGTTGTCTTAAGCGCCTGAATTGAATTATTCATATTAAGCCTAATTACAAAAAATATTAAAACATATAACTCAAATAAACATTATCCTAAAATAACCCTACATAATATTATTATAAAAACACACATCCTCAAGATGCAGGAGCACGCAGGATGACTGACAATAACTATTGCTGGTTCACGCTATACACATTTCACAAGCTTTCAACCTTAGGGCGCGTAAGGGAGTGCGCCTTCAAAAGAAGAATAACCAATGCTAGCTAGTTAGCTATAGCAGGATGGGGACAATGGGTTAAGGGGAGGGAAGGTTTTGTTTCACAATGTCAGGCGCTGACCATCGCGCGCCTGACTGCATGCCATTTGAAGACAAGAGGTGAAGGGGTGGGAAGGTTTTGTTTCACAATGTCAGGCGCTGACCACCTCGCGCCCGACCGCATGCCATTTTAAAAACATTGCCTACCATTACTTTTCTTGAAACTATTATGGCAAGATAAAATTTTCGTGATATTGCGAATAATAACTTTAAAAGGAACTGAGGATTCGTGGGGATGGGGGGCGTGCGCCTCCGCGTCTTAGGGACGATCCGTCCACACCTTACACGAATTTTTACTCAAACAACAACTGTAGAATGCAATTTTTTTTTTTTTTGCCAAACACTACCAAGATACCCATTTGGAACCAAATCTTTAGGTATTTTAAAAATATTTCAAGTTTAAAAAAGTTTAGTTAACTAGCCATAAAAGAATTTTCATCTCAAATAAAAGTTTACGTATATGTTATTTGTCATGTAAAACACTACCAAAATATAAATTTGGAACCAAATAGCTAGAACTATTTATAAAATATTTTAAGTTTACTATAAACCAGTCATTAATAAACTACCCATACCCCGAAGTATATAGTGTTATTTTTTTTTTAGAATTGCGTTTTAATAACCATTCGGGTTATACGCCTATGTACTAATTACTCTAATTAGTTGAGGATTAAGAAGTTTGAATTTAGAGGAAATCTACCCATATTTGCGTGGAGTGAGAATATATAACTATTTAACGTTGTTTTAACAGTGATAATGTTGAGAAAAATCTGTAAGATAAAGTTTGTGTCACAGCGGAAAAGGTGAAAGTGAATGCTAACGGTTCGTCCCGTTGATAACCAAAAAACCTATCTTCGTCAGCGGTGGAGTGAATTGAAAGTCTTGGGCTTAAGTTTTGGGTAGGTTAGTGTGGGTGAGGGAAGGGTTGGATTAGCAGGTAGACAGTCTTCTCTAGCTATTATGAATGAAAACTGTAAGTCAAGGACCGAAATATTATTATTATCATCGTCGTCACTGTGTCTTACTAACCGTTTGATTTATTTGCAATTACTCTGATTGTGAGATGAAGTGGAGGACCTACAGTTTAACGTGGAATCCGAACCACGGCAGAGGCCTGGAATTCCACACATTCACAAGTTGTGATTAATACACGTCTTGTCAGAGGTGAAGGAAAGGTTTGGCAATCAGATAAATCTGTGCCAGGACCGAGGAATGAACCCCGGACCACCAGAACAGAAGTATGACACCTTACTCCTAGACGTCCAGGACCGAACTAAACTGTCGGTTCATTTTTAAAGTTAACCTTAACTTGATTTAAAGATTAAGCTCATTTATTTTATTTTAACGATGAATGGTGGTCAGGGATCAAATCCTGAATGTGTAAACACAGGGTGCATCTTTCTAAATGATTTTCCTCCCCCCTAAAAAAAAATGTCGGTACATTACCTCAATTTTATATATTTCTTATTATTAACAAACTAGTATAATTAATAAGAATTAAAATAATAATTACACTAAGTGTGCTAAAGACCGAACTAATTGATTAAGTATTTAAAGCATTATCTCTACATGATGTCGAATATGAGTATTTGTTAATTACGGTTATAGCCTCATCCACATAAATTATAAAATGACATATGGACACGGAAATTGAACTTAGGACCTACTAACTATGTTTTGATAGTTGTTATAAAACTGATTCGTTACATCTGAACAGAGGGGATAAAATTATATTTTTTTAATTTGACGAGAAAGGACCTAAAAAGAGATTATGATTGTTGAGCGGGAAAGGGTGATGTGGAATATTGATGTAGTCATTATGTGCACAAAATCTCATATTGTTAGTGTCCATCTGGACACGTCTGTAACCTGAACCTAACTAATACAGTAGTGTCTTGCAAATTATGCTACGTGATGCCATTGTTATGTTGTCGGTGCTATTTTTTTTTAACTTTTATTTTAGCGCCGCGTATCTTACTACCTGGTAAAGTTATATGCCTTTGTACTAATTACTCTAGTCTTAAATCTAGGACAGACACAAAATCCTTCCCCCAGCCGTCAATTCATCACTGTGAGGGGGTAAACCCACATTACAACATTGATACATTTCTAAACCATGCCAAAGATCTTGCCCGGGCCCTTAGCTCCGTAGGTGGACGCACTACTAACGGGGCTACATTTCGTAATTTTCTAGAATATTTTTTTTCCAAGTTATATCTACAAATAAATTTATAGATCTTTTAGTGCAAAAGGGTTAATTTGGGTTTTTTTAATGTGGGGAGGGTGCAGAGCATAGATTTTCTCGCTATTGTAAATAAAAAATATATTTATTTAATAATAATATTATTTAGCACCGCGTCTTACTACCCGTTCGGGCTATATTTATTTAAAATTTAAGATATTTGAAACGAGATAATAGACATCGTTGTACATTCTATCAAAGAACATAAACGAAATATTATGCATTGTTAGAGAAAAGAGGAACATCACACCCATATAACATTACAGCAATTTACAAATTTAAAGACTTCCTTAATATATATGTATTTATATGTATATATTATATAAGTGTATTTTATATATATATATATATATCTGTATATATTATATAAGTGTATTATATATATATATATATATATTATGTCGTAGGCTAATTAGAAAATCCGGCTTAAAGCAAAAGGCACCGTCAATTTACAATGAGTCAGGCTAATTGGAAAATAATATTATATTTGCTTATCAGCCTGATAACGTTTAGAATTATTGCAATACGCCCAAGATAGTGAAGTCTTATTAAAAAGTCTACAGCAGCGGTTCCAAAACTGTGGGACGTACAATATTCCCGATGGTATGTCATGAGAATCCATACAAAACAAACAAACTAAAGTCGTAAATAATGGCCTCATAAAATATTATAACTATATTACAACCCAGTCTAATAGAAGTTACCTCTAGATTTCTGGCACACAAATTCATAAAGACATCCCTGAAAAATGTGTAAATTTTCGTGAAGCTGAGAGTAAGGAATCAAAGTTTGAGGGCCAGGGATACGCCAGCTGCAAGTGTATAGTCGAAAATAAAACAGCGTCAAACGAAAAAGTATTTCTGTAAGAAAGCAAACCAATTGTGCACATCACAATGTTACAGCAGTTTACCGTGTGGAAATAAATAAAAATGTTGTATACGCAAAGTGTGAATTAACATTGGTAAATACCAAACCCTTCCTTCACCTCTGACAAGATATCTTGTGAATGTGGGGAATGCCAGGCCTCCACCGTGGTTCGGATTCCACGTTAAACTGTAGGTCCTCCATTTCATCTCACAATCACCCTACCATTACACATTAGCGTAAGTGCGTATAACCCGAACGGGTAGTAAGACGCGGTGCTAAAGAGATTGTGTTAACGAGAGAGAAAATGTGAGGGTATGTGAAAGAGAGTTCAAAAGATAAAGTTAAAATGGAAAGAATAGTTCAGAGAGAGAAAATTTAATTGTGAGAGAGTTCGAGCAATAGTTTAAGAGAGAAAGTGTTTGAGAGAAAGAGTTAGAAAGATAACTTGAGAGAGAGAGTTTGAGATTGAGAGAGTTTAGGGTGAGATAGAGACAGTTTGAGTCAGAGTGTTTGAGAGAGTGAGATAGAGAATTTTTGTCAGAGATTTTGAGAGAGTTTGAGAGATAGGGAAAACGTTTATGAGAGATCGTTAAAGAGATAGAACGTTTTAGAGAAAGATCGTTTGAGAAAGAGAGAGTTGTTGAGAGAGATAGAGCGTTTGAAAGAGTTTAAGAGCGAGAGTATAATAAAGATAATGTTTGATTAATTATGTGATAAAGCGTGTATGTGAGTGTAGAGAGTGTGCGCGAGAGAGAGAGAGAGAGAATGAGAAAAAATTATATTAAAGAGAGTGTTTTATAGAGATAGTGTGTGTATGTGTGTGAGAGAGAGAGAGAGAGAGAGAGTGTAAGAGCGTGATAGTCTGATAGAGAGAGAGAATGTGAATATATAGATGTGGTACTCAAATATTTGAAATATCATTCACTCAAAATTAATTATCATAATGGAAACCTAAGTGAACTTAATGTATTTGTAAGAATGTTAAAAGATATAATGGGATAAACAAAACATTACTAATTTTAAATATACACTCAAAATTAAGCGGTAAAATGAAAACTTACCTTAATTATGTGTTTGTATTGTTTTACTATATGCTAAAATGAATGAACATCAAAACATATTATATGAATAAACTGAACATAAAAACCCATTATTTGAGAAAAATTGAACACTAAAACTTATACTTGAGATAGTTAAAAATTGATATATTTTTTAGCATTATTAAAGTTAATTTTAATGTTTTTAGGCTTACTATACATACCAAAACACATTTTAAAAAAATAACATTTGCGAAACAAAACGTAGACAGTATTTTCACGTAGTTTATAACGTAACCTTTTAGTTTTCAAATTATTCACAATATTATTGATTTAAATTCCAATAAACGATAACATTCCAATAAAAAATAAATGTTTTCCCAGTTTAGGAATCTCAATTTAGATGTGAAATTACCAGCACCCAAAGAGAAAATTGTGATGACTTCGGACCAACAATTAATGAAATTTGAGTTATTATATTTTAGCCAAGACGATATAGTTTATTTAGAGATTAACAACCATTCAGCAAATAACGGTTTCCACGATGATTAAACAAAGAATTTAAAATTTAAAATTATCTGTAAACATCAGGTTTTTGTGGAAAACTACTATGTTTCCTGACATCCTGAACTACTAACCATTAAAATGAGTGGTAATTTGTCAAAATATGTTCATTAATTTCCTCAAAATTTCTAATACCGGAAATGTGCCTATCAAATTATATATAATAAGAAAGATATATTAACATACGAATTTCACCTCATGGCCAATATGACTAAAAAGTCATCTATCTTTATGAATTTAACATAATGCACAATTGTGTATACATATTAACATAACTCAAATACAGGTTTTCATCTCACGCTGTATTCTTTGTTCAAAGTCATTATTTAAAACATTATCTACATTTTGTTACCCGCTTCGGTAGCGTAGTTGGCTAACGCGCTAGTCGTGTTGAGCTCGACTGCTGAGGACGGGGGGATCGAGGTTCGAATCTCGGTTGGGTGAACTGGGGGTGGTTTTCCTAAATGGTTTTACACTCCCCCTCCATGAAAATGTGGGTTCACTGCCTCTAATTCAACCTTTCTAGTTCCTAATCCATTAACGTAATTAGTACTTAAAGCGTATAACACCGAACGGGTAGTAAGACGCGGTGATAAATAATAATAATAAAAAGTTAAATTGTTAATATGTTATTTACAGTGTATTGGTAAAACATTGATGTGGTTCGCAACTAAATAAAAGATGATTACTTCTGCTTTACAAATTATATCCAATAAACCATTTAAAATTAATAAAAAATTGTTAAACGGCAGCACAAAGCTACCATGTTTCAACAATGGAGTGTGTTTTTGATTGTTATTAAATGGCCGGCAATTTTACACATCCATTACAGACTAACCCTTAAAATATGAGTGATAAATGACCCTAACACAGATTTACTCTTGATAGCTCAGTGGTAAGTTGCTAAGTTGGAGGTCTCGGATTTATTCCCAGATTTAAAAAGAATTTTCAAAAAAAAGTTAATTATCTAAGTTCAATAATATAATATAGGTTTGAAGTCATTTCACCAACTTATTAGTTGTTTGGTCTTTCCGAATTTCTTCAATCGTTTCGTTGCCTTGGATTTATTATTCCTTTTCCCTTTGACATATCTTCTGCTATCTTTAGACTTTTGTGGGGCCATTTTCTAAAATAATAAAAATTGTTTATCCACAATTAATACGCTTCACACATCTCTAAAGACATTAAATGCAATTACACTCAGCCACACTTAAAAAAATCCTTTATCAATAGTAGTACTTGCTACCCTGACTTGACAACGGTGTAGAGCCTGGTGACAATCCCTAGAGAGAGATGGTGATAGTTCAGGGCGATGAGCTCCACAAACATGCCAAAACCACTGGTGTCATTTATGTTTTCAAAGACAGACAGCTGGTGACTTGGGGTGAGAAGGGATGAGTTGTCTGCTCTACTCCGACCTGGCCGTTCTGTTTCGGCTATCGCGGGGTTGTATCAGATATATTTTCAAAATCAAGGGGCAAAATAGGAATCACCTCAGCTCGTATCAGTGTTCAAGAGTTTCATATTGAATATTAATGTGAATGAAGTACCATAATAAAGTTAAAAGAAGTCGGCATTAATTGATTTAATTCACCCATTTATTACACACGTTTAAGTATACAAAATAATTAATTGAATATTGCATTTATTTGGCAATTTTTTACGCTATTAATTGAAGATTCATTAAAATAATATTTATTTCAATTAATAAACCTCCTCAAATACGTCTAACATTCCAAATATGAAATATTTGCTTTATTTGGTTTTTCTAAAAATGGTTGCATTTGATGCCAACATTTTAAATTTTGAGTAAGCACTGTGCTTAAAATATACATTCACTCTATATTTAATACACTGATCCAAGTTTGGTTTAAGAAGACCTAATAATAATAATAATAATAAATATATAATTATTATATTATTTTTAGGCCATACACCCTTACGGAAATAACCTCAGTACACCGGACCGGAACCGAACCCCTATTTACATTTCATCGGTAGTCTAGTCAATTACAAGAGTTATGATTTAGACCATGGGGACATCATAGTGAGATATACAGTGTTATTCGTCACATCTCACAATCCCCAGAAATATATTTTAAACAAAATAGAGCTCATTTTCAAAATATTTAGAATTTTCAAAAATGTATCATTACTAAGCAGATTTTTGTCCTAAAACCATGATACAGTGAGTGCTATTTGCCATGTTAAACAAGTCGTAATCATGCATTTTAAACAAAATTGGTATATAGTCCTTTACGAAAAATAGGAGTTCAAAAAATCCATTATTCTGTGGGCTATTATGAAAAAAAATTAGAGGTATAGTGCTATAAAATCTAAATATATACTACGAATAGAATCGATCGAACCGTTTTCAATCCTTGGCCAGGGATAAATAGATAGACAAACAGAGATTGGGAAGACAGAATTGTGACATCCAGTTTTTGGAGCTTTGGTTTACATAGAACGTGAAGACTATCTCTAGATAGACTTTTCTTATGATACTTTCTTTTGATATGAGAAAGTAAAAAACATGGTTGCATTTATATCGGAAAATTTTGATGCTATAGATATAATTTAATATAAAATATATTTAATTTTAATATTCCTATAACTTTGCAATGATAAGTTATTTCATATCTCAAAGAGTTAGGAATATATGATCAAAATTGGATATTCTCTGTCATGTAAAGTACCAGAAAACTCATTCTAATGTAAAAATGAGATGTGCCATTTTGCTTGTAATGATAAACAGTACCTAGATACGAATTTTATTCAAAATTGTTATATATATTTTTCTCAAAATAGGCTATATTTTTTTGCACTTAGTCTTAGTTTTAGATGGGTGATTATAAAATGATATTTGAAGAGCCTTAGGAATATCCAAGCTACCAAGTCTAAGCCGGAACGATACACTGGTTTCAGCTTTGCACACAGTAACAGACAGACGGCATGGAAAACCTTTTTTTTTTTATCTTTTTCGGGTTCAGGAGATCATGAAACATCGACATAAATAACAATTTCGAATTCATTTTGTTTGACGATAAGAATACTTTATCTCTGTGGGGGATTGCTAGAAAGTAGAAAATATAACATTTAAAGAATTGTGAATGTATATATTAAAGTAGCATAATTTTCAAATAATATGGTCCATATTGAAACCAAAATTACGTTCTGTTATAGTTAATATTTCTTGAGTCCCAAGGGCTAGTTATAAATAACTACTAACTCACTAAAAAGATAAACATTGATGGGCATTCAAATAAAATATAATAGTTTTATTTATTTTTTTGTTGGTGGCGCGAAGGTCGGGGTTCACATCCTGGCTTTGTGCTCAGATTTGTTTGCCTGCACTGTTTCTCACTCTCTCTACATTAAAGTTACGGTACGTTTATTTAAATTCTTCCATACTCATCCCTACCCCTTTATTGTGACTAAACGCTGATATTCCGTATGAGCATAAAGGAGTGGTGAAAATAAATAGAATATATAAAAAAAACAAGCTATGAATTAAAATAATTATGATTTGTTGGGTATTAATTAAATTTCTTGATTTAACACTATGTGATAATATAAGTTGTAGAGAAAAGTAATAAATCAAAATACTAATCCAACCTATCTCATTTTCTCTTTCTACATCTCCTTCCCACACTTTTACCCAAACTTTACCACCTGTGTTTTATACCTCACTAATATTAATTAACGATATGCAACTTTTATTTTAAAACAATTGTCTGGTTTCTAAAATTACAACTATATAGACAAAACTTATTTATATTTGATAAATACTAGCCTATTGAAAAATTAGGCTTTATTCGAATCATTATAAATAATCTGATTTTAAATGTATTTAAGATGAATGAAACCATAGCATATTAAGAGTAAAATGAACCCTACACCAAGGCGTTTGTCAAACAAAATTTTATCTTTCCCCTTCTTAAACGTGTTCACAGGGAAATTGACGTTCAGGGTTAGCGTAGAAGATTACACTCATGACTAAAAATATACACTTGAGAATGATGCTGGGATGCAATTCCTGAATTTATATCCTATAGTCCTGTTACTTGGGTTAGTTAGGTTTAATCCATTACCAACCGGGATGCTAATGTAATAAAAATAAATGTACATACTCAACTATCAAATTTCTGAACTCTTTTAAATAATGTCTCAATTTTTTTTTTCTAGTAATTAATGTAGTGAATTGTTGTTTTCGCATTAAATACTTTGAGCTGGTGGTCCCATTTTTACTAAATTTGTTAAAAATATATATCTTTATGCAAATATCTCTTGTATATATTGAAATATATAAAAGATGATAATGACTAATAAATAAATATCTATAAAATTGATGGATATATAAAACAAATATTACTAAGGCTATATATTCTTTAAGCACACTACTCTGGAGCAAAGTGTGTAGACGTTTCAATAAAAATTATATTGTGTGGTTCTTAAATATGAATCTCTTGATTATTAATATGCTTCTTTGAAATGTGTGTGACATTATGTAACATTTTGAAGCAATGTATACCCTAAGTACATCCGACGGTGATTAGAACCCCAATCTCCCCGTCCTCTACAGTATATGGTGAAAGTGACGCCTTAGATGACACGTGTCAAGCTCGTTTGATCATGAGGGCCACGTCAAGAGTGTAAGCTTCTAAAGCAACTACATTTCAAAAAACTCAATCTTGATAGATTTTAAGCGACAATAATTCCAGCTCAGTACTTTATAGATATAAAACTAAATGAATCAGCCCAGAAATGAAACAAGAAAACTCCTCAATATGTTTACAAGAAATTTGATAGCTTGTATTCGCAGATAATGGTGTGAATGTCGGACTTTAAAACATTCTCGAAAAACACTCTCATAAATTTTGTCATATGTTTGTCCTTAAAGTCGTGACCTTTCGCGTGTTTGGTTTGTATTCATTACGAGGAACCAACGTGACGTGTGTGTTTCCACACGTTATAAACTCTATCCCTTTGGGGAATTGATCCCTGTTTAGAAAGGAGTATAAATTGTGTAAACCAACCTCACATACCAGATTCACCCAAATTTCCCAATATTTTATCTATATAAAGTTTATATAAAGAAGAAGAATGTAACTGTCGTTTGGTTCATCATTCATAAGGTTCGCAGACTACACATAATCCTGTAGAGGGCCGCCAGTTTGACATGCCTGCACTAGACCATTTCATCACTGAAGTGACATCATTAAGTCTTTTATTATAGCTGGTAATTCTAGTACCTAGGATCGCCTCTGTTATCAAGTGGTCAGAGATCCTGGCTAAATATCCAGAGGACCAGTCTTCGACCCTTGGTGCTTCCAGATTTCTCTGTGAAGCAGTGGGTCCTTGATCAGTGTCAACTCAGCTACACGAGGACAATTGAGGGACTAATTGAATAAAGAATTAGTAGATCTGGTCCAGAAAACTGAGATTAATGGCTGGAGGATTTGTTGTACTGATCATATGACATCCTTGACCTGCAAAATTTGGCAATAGCTTTTCCAACATGTGGTAGCCGCTCGGTCGGTATATCTCGTTTGCGGGCTGATGCCATGGAGTTTTTTTTATTTCAAGTATCTATAATAGACAAATTATTTAATTCAAAATGTCCCATAACATTGAATTACGTTCGTTAACCATACATGTCCATACAAAACTGGGTAATGGGTCTACTTTGTAAATACTTAGGTGATTATTTTGTTTGTTTTTAAAATGTCAAACCTGCATTTAGTTCTGTTCACATGCGCCATTATTGTTTCACCGCCTAGGATACTCAATTGATTTAATGTAGTATTACCAGAGTTTAATTAATTTATTGAGTAAGTCAAACAAAATATTAAAAAAGGACCTGACATAAAAGGGTATCTCGGAGTGAAATAAAGTTATCCTTATTAGGATGGAGTTTGGATATGGATTCAAATATGAAAACATGTATTTATAATATATTTTCCCCCACCTGTTTCTAAAGCTGATATGATTTAAAACACTATTGACTTATTAGAGCAGAGTTACAATTATTTTTGTAAAATGTATAGCTACAAAATCAAAATAATTATAAACTCAAATACTTTATTTCATCCAAATCATAGGAAGTGTGGGTTATGGTGTCAGCCTTGTCAACTCTGATCTACCAGTGATGGGAGGGTCTGGGTTAAAATCCTGGCTGGGTGTACTGAGGATGGTTCCTCTAGTTGGTTATTTATTATTCATCCCATAAAATTTATGTGCATTTATCCTAAAATCCTACCTTTCTTACCTCAACCTCTTCGGTGTGAATATGTGGATATCCTGGATGGGTTGTTAGATGAGCTGCACAAACATTTTTATTTCGTGATATCATAAAGGTTTTGTGAATATTTATATATTTATATATATATATATATATATATATATTTAAAAAAATGTTTACCCTGAAAGATAGCAGCTTTACCATGAACCACAACCCTATCAGTCTATATTATAAGCTACACCATAGCCCGTCAAGTTAAGTTTAAGCACTTACAGTTTATACAAAGAATACGGTAGATATTTATGGCTTCACGATTTTATCATTTCATTATCAATTCCGTCTGCTCTATCATTTAGAATCTATGATAGATTGGGAGGTAACTATCAATTTTATTTTAGAGGTAGCCATGACTCTTTGTCCAATGTGAGTAATGTAAATAAAAAATTGTGCTCTTTTCATAGTAAAAGCCATATTGTATTGTTTGGTTCTCTTTTGTTTGTCTCTATTCCTCCTACCTGTACCTTCTTCTAAGGATTACAAAATGTACCCAAAAAAGTGAAAAGAGATTTTCCTTTAATAGAGATGAGAATATACATAATACTTATAAAAATTATGTTAGAATTAAAAAACTGTACAGGTATATCAACGTAAGTAGCGATTTATTCATGGGGAATACTAGGTTTGAACGACCTAGGCATTATATATGGGTTCTATTTCACAGATCATTCTGTTTAGTGGAATACACGTTGGATTAAAGACTATCACACTGGACCAAACATCCGATTGGACCACGCTCCTGTCTCACGATGAGTGGATCCTGAACTAAGCCCGGACACAAGAAGTGGTACCACCGGGATCATAACGTTAGTTTAAATCAATGGCAATTTAATTTGTACATGTTTAAAAGGTTATAAAGATAAATCACAGTTAATAAAACATCTAAACTATTAATACCGACAATATTTTCAATTATTTTAGTACTCATTGCAAAGAAAAAAAATCGCATATATATTGTAGAAATATATTTTATTTCTAATATATTTAAATGTATTTAAACAGATTAATAAACAAAATATTCTACAAGAAATTAAAAATTAGGCCACCTTTAAGAATACTGAGTCACATTTCAAATGCCTATAAATTCCGTGTTATTCAATGAAATTGAAAGATATAAGCTATATCTAGACACTGTATTTCTAAGCTTTATTATTTATATAATATTTCAAATTTACATTTATTTTTTAAAATTTTCAACAAAGTTTCAAGTGAAAAATTGCCCTACTCTGAGATCAAAGTAAAGGTTATAAAAACAAATCCAAACTTCTTTAAAAAAATAAAGTCAATTACTAATAGAGTTACAACAGAAGATTGTAAGATATTTGAGGAATATTTTATATGTTTGTAAGCTTCAGAACTGATCTTCACATAAGCAATACCGGAGGGTAAGGATATGCCTCTTGAAGTAGATGGCAGCCTTGAGAAAACAAATCAAATAAACAAAGACGTCCAAAAGTGAAAATAAAGCAACATGATTACAAAAAATACAAAAACAAATGTTTTTATTGTTTTATATTGTTACTAGTAGGTGATCTGTGTCTGTATTACTTATTTATTATTTTTATTTCTCTTTCTGATTTTTTATTGCTAGCCAATGGAAAAAAGTATATAAATGTAAAAATATGATTCATAATGAACTTCTACTTTCAGAAATATACAAAAGAAAAACCTTCCGTTGTTTCAAATGTAATCAAAAGTATATTTATATAATGGTTTTATAAACAGACAAGAGCACATAGGGCAATAAATACCTTTGATGGAGTAAAGAAAACAATAAAATTACTTCCTAATTTTAAAAATACGCGCTGTTGAGGCTTATGATTTGTCATCGATAGTATTGTATACATCATTTATTATTATTATTATTATTAGCACCGCGTCTTACTACCCGTTCGGGGTTATACGCACTTACGCTAATGTGTAATGGTAGGGTGATTGTGAGTTGAAATGGAGGACCTACAGTTTAACGTGGAATCCGAACCACGGTGGAGGCCTGGCATTCCCCACATTCACAAGATGTCTTGTCAGAGGTGAAGGAAGGGTTTGGTAATCAGATAAATCTGTGCCGGGACCGAGGATTGAACCCCGGCCGCCAGCATAGAAGTCTGACACCTTACCCCTAGACCGCCAGGTCACCGATACATCATTTATTAATATACGGAAATATATTAGCTGAAATAATTAGCTTATTTTTTACTACTCAATGTGGATAAAGTCTTACCAAATTTACCCTAGAAAATTTTTATTTTTGAATAAAATTCTTGCTAAATAGATTCATAATAAATTTTAATATTTTAATTGAAACTGACCTGTAATATGGGGAATGCGGAATAAACGTCAAGATCGTCTAGTTCGATGAACCGGTAAGAAGGGGGCCAATGTCAGAAAACCATCTAGGTTAGTTATGTGGATAAATGGTTTCTTACTACCCTTCCATGCAGACTAGGCTAAAATTCATCCTAATACTACCTTTATTAGTAATATAATTAAATGCAAACTGCCTGGACCATTAGTAAGATTCAATGGAAAAAAACTAATTGAGACTCTAGGTGACTTAAGACGAAATCCTATTGGGGCCAATAATAAAGATAGCCTGTGGCGTAAAGGAAATAAGAGAATGCGCTATTTGGACTTGGGAGTCCACTATAAATTACAGTCAAAACTTATAGCTTGTATTCACCCGTAAAACTTCTTTGACTAAATATTTGGATACATACTGTACATCTCTAACTATCAACCTTCTCTTTGCTGCCGGTGATATATTACTTATATTAATATATATTAATTAAGGTTCTGGTCAGAGTCCATCTATTTAATTAAACCGTAAACTGGTATTTGCTAACCCTGCGGTTGTCCTACAATAGCGCCACTTGAATGTGACCTCATGTGTAAATGATGATCCAGTAAATATGAGTACACCCCGAGCATGCTTGATGATGGCGCTTTGGTGGGAGTGAGGTGGAGTAAGTATTCAAACTTCACTTTGTACTCCAGTTACGTCCATTCTATAGGATATATATCTCTTTCTTTCTTTCTCTCTCTCTCTCTCTCTCTCTCTCTCTCTCTCCATGATGATTTAACAGAGCGAAAAAAAGAACGTCCCATGGGAGTGGCGAGTCAACTTCAATAATATCACGGGATTTTAATCAAGGTGCCACTACTACATTGAATAGTGAAGGATTGTTTTTTGGAACAAATGGAGGGAAATTTGTGTAGAATTTACAAACACAGGTTTATATCAGCATAGTAATTAAATACTAATTTTACCTAGGGCATGTATCTTAATACAGAATATTCACTAAACCTGAATACAAGAAAATAAATACCATGTAATAAAGACTTTAAAGTATAATTACTAAATTATTTTACTCATTACCTGGGTGGGACCCTGTTTCGTAAGACCACAAGTATACAAGTTTACAAGCTACAAATTACAAGTGGATGTTTTAAAATAATTCCTAATACAGAGAGTTCGATAAAGAAATTGGTTTGAATTGTAATTTTGGATACCTTAGTAGAAAATATTAACATGTCTGTGGCTTTAACATCCAGTCTACTCACTCTTTATCTCTCTCTCTCTCTCTCTCTCTCTCTCCATGATGATTTAACAGAGCGAAAAAAAGAACGTCCCATGGGAGTGGCGAGTCAACTTCAATAATATCACGGGATTTTAATCAAGGTGCCACTACTACATTGAATAGTGAAGGATTGTTTTTTGGAACAAATGGAGGGAAATTTGTGTAGAATTTACAAACACAGGTTTATATCAGCATAGTAATTAAATACTAATTTTACCTAGGGCATGTATCTTAATACAGAATATTCACTAAACCTGAATACAAGAAAATAAATACCATGTAATAAAGACTTTAAAGTATAATTACTAAATTATTTTACTCATTACCTGGGTGGGACCCTGTTTCGTAAGACCACAAGTATACAAGTTTACAAGCTACAAATTACAAGTGGATGTTTTAAAATAATTCCTAATACAGAGAGTTCGATAAAGAAATTGGTTTGAATTGTAATTTTGGATACCTTAGTAGAAAATATTAACATGTCTGTGGCTTTAACATCCAGTCTACTCACTCTTTATCATCCAGTCTACTCACTCTTTATCATCCAGTCTACTCACTCTTTATCATCCAGTCTACTCACTCTTTATCATCCAGTCTACTCACTCTTCTTTATTAACGTAAAAGGAAATAACCCGATTTTATTGAATTCTCAGCAATTGAATTTAGAGAATAAAACATATATTTTTGTAAATTGATGGACGTTTTCATATTTTATTTGAAACTTTCTCAGATGAGTTACAAAAACGAATACAATAAAATTATGGAATAAGTAAAATGAATCTTCGTTGTATCTGACAAAAGTAACTAAAAATAAGAAATATATTTATATTAGAGATGTCCTAATGCACAGTGAAAAAATATATCTTTCCACATTATTGTAGGTTACTTTTATAATTAATTTTTACCTTAATCAAGACATGTGTTGATTTTTTTAAATTATGACCTCAATATTAAATGATCTCATTAGAAACATTAATAATACTCAAATAATGTGACAAGGCATTTTTTAATATAATTTATAAAGTTACGTGGCCGTCTCCTAGGATCAATAATCACCTTGTTTAAGCCTAAATCAACAAATTCTGTTAATATAATATTCATTTTAATTTAAAGTGCTACAAGAGTAAATTATGTAAAATTATATAGAAAACTACTATACAAATTTCTCTTGTGATTAATTTAACCATGTGCTGAAACAGGTAGAAAATACTCCTTTATTTAAATTGTGAAATTGTTTTCTGAGAAATTGTGAAATTGTTTTCTGGGGAATTGTCAAATTGAAATAAAATCAAACAAATTTCTTTAAATCTAAAGCTCTCCACGATTTTAAGTTTAAAACCTTAACCAAAATGGTAGTATGTCTGTCTACTGAGATAATGGTCCTGGATTCGATTCCTGGAAGGTTCAAAAAAATGTATTATTGGTTAAATGTGGTTTTCCCCTTTCGCAGCAATGAATTAACGTCTGGTGCTGGATGTTGTGTCTGTTCTAGATCTAATTTAATTTATTGATCGTGTGCTGTATAATCAGAAGGTTATAAAATTGCACGTTATATAACTCAAATACATTAAAATGTTTTGAAGTTTACGGCTATAGAATAATTCCATTAGTATTGTTTTTTTTAAACACTTCCAACCTAGCTCCCACCTCCATTATACCGTGGATGTAAGGGAACAGAATTGGTCGAAATGTCTATAATAATTAATATTAACTGATATAAACGTTGTTCGTTTTGGAATAAGAAGAAGACTAACTTTTTAAAGCTAGCATTAGGTCTAGACATCAATTGAACTTTGGAATGAATTAAAACAAAAACACAACTGCGAGACAGTAGAAAAGAGTTATTAATATTTCAGTTTAGTAAATATAAGTTGAATAAAATAAACTTCTTCATTTAGTTTTATGGTGGTTAGTTATGTTAACATTTCATGAAAAAAGGGTATTTTGATCAACATTTAAAAAAATTCTAGCTACTGTGTTTTCTTTTAGGGTTCTATAATTATCATCATTTTAATACTTTAAATATAATTTGAATTTATAAAATTATTTATTTCCTACGTAAGTTTATAATTCTTACAGTAAATTAAACACGAGTTAACGTTATCTTCGAAATACAAAATAAACTTTATCATTACACAATATATAATTCAAATATTTTTAATTGCAGATGTATTCAAAATAACCTTTCCTTGGATATATTTAAAATAATAATATTAATAGTAAAAGTATTTAGGGTATAATTCAACTTAAATTATTGCTTTTATAATAACGTGTTGATTTAAACATATTATATTTGTTCTTTTGAAATAGATTTATCAAAATAGTTACTCTATTTTAAACTTAATATAACAATAAATGGCGTGGCATAACTAATTTTCATCAAAACTTATTTCAAAACATATAAATTAACATGTTTTAAAGAATACATTGTTAACCTCGATAGAGTTATAGAGTAAAATGATCGTCTCAGGGCCCGATGGTCGTGGGCTTAAAACCAGCCGATTCTAACAGATTTTTTTTATACAACCAAGAATCTTTAGGACAACTTGTATCAGAGGGGAAGTAATACAGTTAGTCCCTGGTCGATTATGGCATGGAAAAAAATTCACATTAGAAATCATGTGGTGGCACTTGTG
Organism: Timema poppense; assembly: GCA_902141375.1. Classification (NCBI taxonomy): domain Eukaryota; kingdom Metazoa; phylum Arthropoda; class Insecta; order Phasmatodea; family Timematidae; genus Timema; species Timema poppense. Next base: position 23,132 of record CABFOV010001711.1, on the reverse strand, counting down.
CCCCTTTTGATTTGAAAATTGACTTAAACTTCTGACAAATCTTTATATATATTTATATATATATATATATATATGTGCGTGTGCGTGTGCGTGTGCGTGTGTGTGAAGGGTTTATTCATGCGGGACGGTTGTATTTAACTGCTTCTAATATCTTAGATCTGTGTTGTATAATTCCAATAAGTTATCTAATTGTCGGTAGTGTTTTCGCTAATATGGTGGTTTTCCATTCTGGTTTGTCACGGTATCTAATTTACTTGTGCTACGATGTATAAGTATTGTACCCCATGTTTTTTGTCGGTTAGTTCATTCAAAGCTGTCAGACAAAACAAATAAACGTTTTAGAGCTTTAAGAGTTGAAGTTAAGGTGTAGGTGCTTCTATTTCTACCCTCGGTATCACAAAGCATGTATTGTACGTGTTTACCTATAGCTATTTGTTTTCATATCTTTCTTCCAATAATGTCCACACTATCTCATAATGGTTATCTGAATTTTCTAAAGATTCAATAACCTTTTCTGCATCACCCTTTACCGACGCTTTTAAATAATGAAATTTCTGAATGTTTGTTAAACCACTATTGGTATAGTATGATTTTGGTGGGAAGAACAGTAAAAGTTAGTTACTAAAGTTACTGAAACAATTTTAATATATTTATACATCCAGTCACGTTATCTGCAGTTGTCCCTTTTGATAGATATTATTAATTCCGATAGAATAACATAAATAATATAGTAAAATGCTATCACTTTTGGCCGCAAAGAAATACGTTTGAATTTTCTCTACTGATCTTCCAACAAAAATCAGAGTATATTTATAGGTGATTTAAATAGGTTATGAAACCCCAACCATTCTTCGTAATTTCCATTCAATGTTGGTAGGTTAAGTACTAGTATCCTGACAACTTAAATGCGTATGTGTGACAGGTATGAATGAGTTGGCAGTCTCGTTTGATTAGCCAGCTATACGATCTTGAATTAATGTTTCTACAGACGTAGTGAGATCAAATTATGTGGTTTCAAGTGTATCCCTTCCTGGGTATGTAGCACTGGATCGAATAATGATTCAATTTGTAACAGAACATTTTCAAACTCTGATCAACATTGTTCTAATTTTGAGAGCCTTAGTTTCAATTGAATTATTAACTGATCATTAGAAAAAGACTCACAATATGTCTTAAACCTAATTAGATTTTCCTTTTTTGTCCTATTTAAAAAATAAGTTTTACGATATCCTCATCCATATTGTCTAAACTAATAATGAATTATTAATTATTAATACATTTGGTTTGGATTGTCTTAGAAACTTGTCATTTGTATGCGTGGGCTCTGTTTCTCCGTCCTTGTTTAATAGGTAGCCAGACTCACATTTAAAGTTATTAGAGGGGACCGGGGCGAGGGCAGGGGGCAGGAGATCGAAGAATGAAGAATAGTGACGCATGAAGAATAATCCGAGTTAATTTTCTTTAAATCCAGTATTCTAGAAATGGAGGATTTCAGACTCTTAACTACTTAACTCACCCCTATATATACACGGTAGGTGATAGCCAAAAAGCCTCGGTCCTAGTTGTGGATATTGATGTGAGTGTACCGGTGCGTCCGAAAGTGGTATAGTGTACCCGGGAGTGGGATAGTGTGCCCAGGAGTGGGCAGCGTTATCAATGAGTGGGATAGTGTGCCCGGGAGTGGGCAGCGTTATCAATGAGTGGGATAGTGTGCCCGGGAGTGGGCAGCGTTATCAATGAGTGGGATAGTGTGCCCGGGAGTGGGATAGTGTACCCGGGAGTGGGCAGTGTTATCAATGAGTGGAATAGCGTGCCCGGGAGTGGGCATCGTTATCAATGAGTGGGATAGTGTACCCGGGAGTGGGCAGTGTTATCAATGAGTGGGATAGTGTACCCGGGAGTGGGCAGCGTTATCAATGAGTGGGATAGCGTGCCCGGGAGTGGGATAGTGTGCCCGGGAGTGGGATAGTGTACCCGGGAGTGGGCAGTGTTATCAATGAGTGGAATAGCGTGCCCGGGAGTGGGCATCGTTATCAATGAGTGGGATAGTGTACCCGGGAGTGGGCAGTGTTATCAATGAGTGGGATAGTGTACCCGGGAGTGGGCAGCGTTATCAATGAGTGGGATAGCGTGCCCGGGAGTGGGATAGTGTGCCCGGGAGTGGGATAGTGTACCCGGGAGTGGGCAGTGTTATCAATGAGTGGAATAGCGTGCCCGGGAGTGGGCATCGTTATCAATGAGTGGGATAGTGTACCCGGGAGTGGGCAGCGTTATCAATGAGTGGGATAGTGTACCCGGGAGTGTGCAGCGTTATCAATGAGTGGGATAGCGTGCCCGGGAGTAGATCAGCGAATACAGCGTGGGTGTGACTTGGGTCAACGCAGTGTGTCGTTTGCGGGGACAAGTGGCGACTTAAGTGACGTAGACATTGATTGTTATTGTAAAATATGTTAATAATGAACATTTTTGGGACGATTACTATTTGAATAGCTATTATATGTTTTATAATTTTCATTTGTTTATTTAATTTAATTCCATTTTAATTATTACTCTTATTTTATTTTTTGACTTGTTTAATAATTCTATCTTAATCAGTGTATGTGTTGTTTTATTTTTATTAATCATAACCTTGAATATTCCGTGTAAGTTTCAATTTTGTTTAATAAGAAACGTATCCCAATATTCATAAAATAACTCGTGTTTCAAATGGAGACATGAGAGAGGCCCGCGATCCCCCAGTCACGTGTCCACTTTACAATATAATAAATAAAGTTATAAGGTTTGTATGCGCATTCTAATTTTGTGTAGTTATACATTTTTCTGTGTATTATAAACTTTAAGAATACCAAATAAACTTTTGTAGAATGATTGTCTGCTTGTTGGTTGCCAGTAAACTCACAAAGTAATCAAGTATTGAGACGGGACTGCCTGCTTCTGTTGAATTCCTTATTTTTCAAAGAACCGACTAAGGCCACATGAACGATTTTCCACGCTGCATTAAAGTTGGTTTTGTCACGAGTAAAATGAAAACCAAGAGTTTTAATGGTTGGAAGCTAGACAAGTGATAAATATCTAATGATAAATGTAGGTCAAATCCGGATTCAAGGTAACGTCACCTTGGAATGCACTGGGGTCTATTTTCCAATCAATATATCCCTCCTCTCTTCCTGTATGGCACACTTACGAAAATAACCGAGGGACACTCCTCCACCAGGGCTGTCTCTTCGTGTTCCTCCTATTGTCATTAAAGTGTAAGCTTAAGCCACGTTCACTTACGCTTTGATAAGTGTTATAGATAACCTGGCGGTCTAGGGGTAAGGTGTCAAGACTTCTGTGCTGGCGGCCGGGGTTCAACTCTCGGTCCCGGCACAGATTTATCTGATTACCAAACCCTTCCTTCACCTCTGACAAGACATCTTGTGAATGTGGGGAATATCAGGCCTCCACCGTGGTTCGGATCCCACGTTAAACTGTAGGTCCTCCATTTCATCTCACAATCACCCTACCATTACACATTAGCGTAAGTGCGTATAACCCGAACGGGTAGTAAGACGCGGTGCTAATAATAATAATAATAATAATAATAATAATAATAATAATAATAACTGTTATATTTGTATTGTGAGTTATAATTATCGATATACAAAATAAGTGACAATGTCATCGATTTTATTGTTAGTAAATCCATTGAATTATTATACGCGTTGAAACGTTCCTGTCGACTGACTATCAATGATATTGCAGCTACACATACATCACACAATATGGAGTGGCAACTCATTTGTCCTGGTATAAATAATAGGGATGATGTTTGCTCGACTGAAATGTAAACAACACTAAAAAAGATCTCACGGGTTACAAGAATTATTATCGCCTTACGGGTTTTGCAGCTAAAACTACGACAATTTTATCTCCCCGTTTAGTAGTCTTCTGTGCAAATTTTCTATTCACGATTTCTTGTTGCCGAATGCCGAGTTGGAACAATCGTTCGTGTGGCCTTAGCCTTATATACCATCACGCTATCTCATTAGCGATTGAAGGAGTGTTGAAAAATCTTGGTGTAAGCCATGAACATTCGTCGGAGCTGGTATTGTGGGTACAGTAGATTGCAAGTGGTATGAGCAAGGGCGTGGAGGGTGAGGGAATGGGGGTGAGTCAGTGTTTATTCGTCAATCTTAGTAAGCACGTAAACTACTGCTCTCGACTAAATTTAATTCTTTTCTAGCATTTGAAGTTGTCGAATATGTTGATGTATTGTTTAATGCGAGTGAAGTCGTGAACAAGTGTTAGTTATTATTATTATTATTAGCACCGCGTCTTACTACCCGTTCGGGTTATACGCACTTACGCTAATGTGTAATGGTAGGGTGATTGTGAGAATAAATGGAGGACCTACAGTTTAACGTGGGATCCGAACCACGGTGGAGGCCTGGCATTCCCCACATTCACAAGATGTATTGTCAGAGGTGAAGGAAGGGTTTGTTAATCAGATAAATCTGTGCCGGGACCGAGGATTGAACCCCGGCCGCCAACACAGAAGTCTTGACACCTTACCCCTAGACCGCCAGTTCACCTGTTAGTTATTAATATCTATAAAAAGTGACAGCTGCATATAATATGATTTGATGTATGAATATCTTAAATTTGTTTTAGTAACTACCAAATACTGTTCTTCCTACCAAAATCAGAGTATACTTGTCCGGGATCTTCATATCGGGTAAGGATGAATAAAGTATGGTTTCAAAATAAAAAGCCCGGATTTTTGAGGCGAAAGAGGGGAAGTTATTTAGGCAAAAGTAACCTCAGTATACCCGTCAGCATTTGAATACTGATCTCCCCATCATCGATAAAGAGGTGACTATGTTATATTAATTTTTAATTTATTCACTAGTCACCTAATGGAGTTGGTAGTTTCTATTGAAACTACTGGAGGTTAAATTTAGAAATCACTTTAAATCGGATATTGTAAAGAGATATAAGCTAATGGATAAAGAATAGGTGATATATTGGTATAGTGTAAAATTTAACCTATCAGTACATGATACATCTTTCAGCATCCAATCAGGTTAAGTATAAGATACCTATGTTGAAATGCCTTTCAACTAAGCATATCAGTTAATGTCATTTAACTTGAAACCCGCCTCTGTGGCGTATTTGGCTAACGCGCGAGTCGTGTTGAGCTCGACCGCCGAGGACGGAGAGATCGAGGTTCAAATCTTGGTCGGGTGAATTGGTTTTACACTCTCCCTCCACGCAAATGCGGGTTCACTTTCCTCTAATTCAACCTTCCCAATTCCCAATCCATTAGCGTAATTAGTACTTAAAGCGTATAACCTGAACGGGTAGTAAGACGTGGTGCTAAATTTTAAAAAAATATATATCCATATATTTAACTTGAATTTAAAAATGAAAGTAAATAATATTCATAGATCCTTTAAGACACATTTTATTTTGTTAAAATATTTAAAAAGATTATATTATAAGAAATATACAATATCCAACGCATTCTTCATTCTACAGTTCTGTTTCATGATAGTTATTAAGGACATATATGTTGTATAATGTTCCTTTCAAAGGTATTTATTATAGTTGGGGCTATCATCTTTCAGGACGACAATTATAGTTACCAATACTTAAACTACTTTTGCATAAAACAATGACTACATTTATGACCTATAATCAAACCAATATACAGTATTGCCCGAGGTCAATCTATATTTATAATCAAATTGTCCACAATTTCCAAATAGTTATGTAGAAATCTGCCTAATGGCCGAATGGCCTAAGGGCCTAAGGCATCACTTTCGTTTTATACTAGCCTGCTGATGACGAGAATATCAGGGTTCAAATCCCGGCTGGTTTACTGGGGATGTTTTTTTCCTAAATTACTCTCATTCCACGCAAACACTGGTAGATTTCCTCTAAGATTCCTATTTCCTCATCCCTACCACATTAGAGAATATATTTTAAATGCGTATTATACGAACAGGTAGTAAGCAGTGGGGATAAAAAGAACTATGTAGAACGGTCACATTGCAAATGAATAATATTTACGGTTGTATTCTATTTGAATATAAATTAATATGAAAGTAATTCGAAGGTTTAAAAATATATGATACGTTGATATCTTTTAATGGCGTACACCTTCCGAGATAAATAAAAATGTCCATTATTAAGAGGTGTCCATAACATGGTAAAAACTTAATTAATAATACTTCTTCAGCATATTTTAATCCATATGAACCTATATAATTTGAAAACAAACCATAAAAATCTAATTAATGCACTATACAGTTATGTGTGCAGGATAATTATGATTCATGAATATAAAATTGAAATGATATATAAAAATGAAAATAAAATTCATTTCATGATGATCATTTCGCACACTTATACCACACATCTATCTCAATTAGGAAAAAACTTTTATGCAGATTGAAAATATGTCTGCAGTAAGAATCTCATTATAGTTAATTCATTAGAAAAACCATTTTTAAAGCTAAACCAATTGGATAATGCGAATTTTAATAACATCCTAATGTATTTTAAGGTTTATATAACTAATTCCGAAAACCTACTGTGATTGTGTAAGTAGTTTACGGGAAACAATGAGTTATGTTTTAGGATTTTCGAGTAATTGATCGTGGTAAACATGATGCCGCTTGGATTTACCCTACAAGAACTTACAAATGTGGCCGTCTTGTGCCCTCGTGTCGCGATTTCAAATATTGTCTGCACCTTTCACGGAGCCTAAGGTTTTCCAACCTTTGAAATGAACACGGTTCTGGAGTCTTCCATTCACAATGAATGTCCTACCCATTGTCGTCTGAAAGATTTAACTACGTTTTTGACCAATTAACTTCCTGATAACTTTGTTTTCGAAAACCCTAAAGATTTTTATCATACTAAATAAAAATTAATTCTTAAAACTTTTGTGTAATTTTGTATTGATTATGTTAAAGAAAGTTATTCTTTACTGTGTTCTACAACGCATCAAGGCTATACGCATTTATTAACATTAATGGGGTAAGATTGAGGAATTCAGAGCTTAGAGGAATCATACTCAAATTTTCGTGGAAGGAGAGTGGAAAAACATTAATGAAAAACCACTTTTAAGTACACCAGGTAAGAACCACGACCTTACCGTCATCGGTTAACCAGACTTAACAATATAAACAATAATTAGCGCGCATGGCCACTAATCCAAATTAAACCAATTAAATTCTATAAAAAATAAAATATAGCTTAAATTTGAAATTTGAAACCTCTATAAATGGTTGTGTGTTCGGTCACTTATCAACAGGAAGGTGTATGCTAAGCTAATTTTAGTTAGCGAACTATATTATCTTGGTGACCTGGTGGTCTAGGGGTAAGGTGTCAGACGTCTATGCTGGCGGCCGGGGTTCAATCCTCGGTCCCAGCACAGATTTATCTGATTACCAAACCCTTCCTTCACCTCTGACAAGATAGATTGTGAATGTGGGGAATGCCCGGCCTCCACCGTGGTTCGGATTCCACGTTAAACTGTAGGTCCTCCATTCCATCTCACAATCACCCTACCATTACACATTAGCGTAAGTGCGTATAACCCGAACGGGTAGTAAGACGCGGTGCTAATAATAATATATTAGCTTGATAAGAGTTCCAAAGTTATCTCAGTTAAGAATATAGTTGTTATTTGGAATCTTTCCCCAAGATTCCCCAATACCAGACGATATTTTGAAAACATTTTTAAACTATTCATTTCGCTCAAGAACACCCACAATATCACCAGAAACATAAATTTAAGAGCTTGAAGGAAAGTGTATTCTAACCAAATTCCTTCTGATAAATTCTCAAATGAGTGTCCTAAAGACAATATTTTTGTGATTTTTATTTTCTTTGACAGTGCATCATACTACCCATTCGGGTCATACGATTATGTACCAAATACGCTAATGGTTTAAGGATTAGGAAGGTATAATTTAGAGGAAGTGTGCACACATTTACGTGTAGAGATAGAGTTGGAAACCATTAAGAAAACCCACCCTCAGTACATTCAACTGGGATTGAACCATGATATCCCCGATATAGACAGTCTATCCTATTGTAAGAATAGACCATACGGCGACCGGAGTGGCTTAATTTTTAAATTATATCAGAGATTTCGTAAATGATGTAAAAAATAAAGATTTACTCGCATTGTAAATATAGACTGACAAGCCACTTTCATTTTAGTTAATGGTTTACACCATGAACAGATAATTTAGGAATACCTCCAAAATTAAGAACGGATAAGATGATTAAAAGTATATTTTCCAACGTCGATAGTTTAACGTTTCAACTTTCTAAAAAACATTTCCAAATATATTCTGAGTGTGTTCGAAAGATATAGAGCGCTTGCTCCTTAAAACATAACTACTTACTCACCCCNAAAAAATCCATGAAAAAGGTTTGGGGATTTGGGGAATCAACATTGGAATCAATAGAATATTTTATAAAAATAATTTATTTTTCTATTTTGTAGAAGTTAACATTAAACCTTTCTAGAAAATTTGAATATAATTAATACAAATAGTTCACATAATCTTATTTGTTTAAGTTTTCCCACTCCTTTCGGGAGAATTTACATATTTTGAATTTAATCAACACAAATCGTTCTAATAAGCAATTTTGTTGACGTTTTCTTACCCTTTTTTTAGAGATTTAGATCATTATGATATATCATCGACATAAATAATTCAAATTAAAAATAAACAAATAACATATGCGAATGTAAATCGAACCCAAGGCCTTTGACTTGGGTCAAATAATGCTCTAACAATGAGCTATTCAGATTAATCCCATACCATTATTATAAATTATAAGTGAAATATGACCAACAGCACGCAACGAGCTTGGATAGCTAAGTTTCAGGGTTTTAAAGCGCTAAGCCAGTTTTGATTGCTATAACAGGGTGTCATTTTTAAATATATATTTAAAAAGAATTTGCGAAGATGTAATTAATGAAAAACATTTTACAAAATGTATAGTAATATATTAGCATAATTTAGACTACACCCAAATTTATCTCATCAGTTAAAAATATATTATTTTGGAGAATTTACATAAACGTGTATCTAGTTTCAACATAATAATGCAGTTATTAATGATAATAATGACGATTTTTTGATAATCTTTTATATCTAATTTTTTTTAATATATTAAATAATATTTCAGTATGTTAAGTATGAGAAAGCTAAGTGACTTCACATCGAAAGTCAATGCTTATTTAAAAAAAGTACCTATCATGTTAAAGTTATTCCAAAGTATATTTTCAGTATAAACGTGTGTATTAAAATTATTAAGTTGTTGCTTTGTTTTAGTCAGAGTGTCACGTGACTACGGGTGCAATGTGCGTGTCAAAGAGTGATGAATTATTGTTCTATTCACGTGAGAAATGTCACCTGGATTGCTATATAGTTATCGGGCCTAAATATATATTTTGTAATATAATTGATTTTCCTGCTAGTACATGCAACTTCGTGACAAAGCGAGGCGTTGTTTTCTAGATGAGAACCATTCCCCCTGATTAAGCGACAGTGTGTCCCAAATGCTAAAGAAATAGGCCCCAGCTCACAACCAGGTTGTGCTAACAGATATATAATCTGTTACTAGTCTAGTATTTCCTTTTATTTTGAAAATAACCATATAACTAACTTGTCTCAGTCAAAGTGTTGTCAAAAAAAATATGGCAATAGATAGTCTTTAGATATCCTTAATTATATCAAGTTCATCCCCGTCGCTACGTAGTTATAGAGTTGGACCACAAATTTGTGAGACCCTAGCTACATTTTAAATTTCAAATTGTGATGACGATTACTATTTTTATTCGAATTCGTCAGGCTGACTTATTAATATGATATCGAAGTGCTAGAGATTGGTGTGTAGTATTAGATACTGTACATCATTTTAGGTTGTTTTTTTTAGCACCGCGGCTTACTATCTGATCAGGTTATAATCATCATTATTATTATTATTATTATTATTAGCACCGCATCTTACTACCCGTTCGGGTTATACGCACTTACGCTAATGTGTAATGAATGGTAGGCTGATTGTGAGATGAAATGGAGGACCTACAGTTCAACGTGGAATCCGAACCACGGTGGAGACCTGGCATTCCCCACATTCACAAGATGTCTTGTCAGAGTTGAAGGAAGGGTTTGGTAATCAGATAAATCTGTGCCGGTACCGGGGACTGAACCCCGGCCGCCAGCATAGAAGTCTGACACCTTACCCCTAGACCGCCAGGTCACCCAGGTTATAACCATCTGTGCTATTTGCGTTGATAAGTTAGAGATGAGGAAGGTGAATTTAGTGGAAGTATACCCACATTTTCATGGAGGTAGAGTGTAAAATCATTTTGGAAAAACCCTCTCAATGCATCGGATCAGGATTAGAGCCCCAATCTCCTTGTCATAGGCAGTCTAGTTTATTTTGAGAGCGATGCTCTAGACCATACGACCACCGAAGCAGGTCCATTTTAGGTGAAATTAGTTTGTGAGTAATAGGCTGACATAATCTGTTTGGAAAGTAAAAGGTGAATATCTCACCCCTTCTCTGGGATATTTTTGTTTCATTTGGTTAACCCTAGCGGGTAGTAAAATGCGATTCCAAAATAAATGTTGGTTGTGATCCACGTCATACTACACGGTAATAATAGATATTTTCATATTCATACTAATGAGATATGAATAAGGAGGGCAGGGTTTAAAGGAAGTGTACCCATATTTGCATGGAGGGAGATTAGGAGACAATTAAAAAAACTAAGCACACCCAGCGGGATTTGGACCCTGACCTCTCTGCCACTGACAAACTAGACACATCTTTATCCTTGTGACCACTGATGTGGGTAATATTAGTCTACAATAAGAGAAGATTCCAGTTTTAAGTCAGAGGTGGCCAAAAATAATATATTTTCTTATAGATTTTTTTTTCCACCGCGTCACCCATTCAGCTTATACTCGTAGGACTTAAATTAATAAAGCTAATGGAATGTGGATGAAAAAGTTAGAATTTTAAATTAAATGCACTTGAATTTTTGTGGCAGGATAGTAGGAAAACATTTAGAAAATAAAATCAGTACAACCAGCTTGGAATTGAACTAATATCACCTAGTCACTAGAAATCCAGTCTAACACGAGATTGACGCATTACACTATGCGACCTTTAATGCTTGAATAAATTATACTCTCTCCCGTGATATAAACGTCAATATTACCGCTAATTACTACCAAGTATAATGTGGATCTAACCCATTAGACCACTCAGCTGCTATCATCATTAATTGGCTCAGAAGCTACCGATATCTTCTATAATAAAATAAAAAAATATGGTAATATAAGGCAGAAAATGCTCCTCTGTGAACGATCTTCAGCGGTTGCACTTTGCTTCTTCATTAAAAGGTGTAAAAATTGCAAATATGTTATTATTATTATTATTATTATTATTATTATTATTATTAGCACCGCGTCTTACTACCCATTCGGGTTACACGCACTTACGCTAATGTAAATATGTTATTACCAAAGACGATAAAGAAAAGGTTTTAACTGCCTGGAATATCAAGGGCAATAGAACTAATGTTTGGTAGCCAGTAAAAACCTTTCTCAAATAATGAATATTTTCATTTCTAGCTCCATCCAACATAAAACGGCAAGTGAAGCAGAAGTTCGTCATGAACCACCATAATGCTAAAAAAAAAAATCTGTCAGGCGTTTTATTATTTATTTATAACGTATTATGTGGTGTCTGAAATAAATAAGCATGTTAGATATTTAAAGCAAGTACCTATATGACGTAACCAACAAACATATTAAAAAACTTAAATAAAAATTGTATTAATTCAAGATGAAAAATTTTAGTTGTATTTTAAAGGTAGATTATTATATTTGTCACAAAGTGTTACTACCCGTTTGGGCTCTCCAAAACAATAATAGGGTAGGGTGTGAATACGCTAGAACTTATATGGAGTTTGCCCACAATTATATGATGAAAAAGATTGAAAAATTTAAGGAAAATACAACATTAATACACGCTAATGTAATTCTAAGCGTGACATCGCCATCACCAGCAAATTAGACTGGAAGAGTTTATAATCTTAGTCCACGTTTAAAATGATGCGTGTTTTATAGGAGATAAATAATTTTTATAAACAAATACTATTATTTTATGAAACGCGTAGCAAATGTTCTAACATGCTTATTATTTGGAAAATATTAAGGAAAGTAATTAACGCAAGGTTCACTATTAAGGCTGGTTTAGACACTGAAGAAATAAATAAATAAAAGCATTTCATTATGAATTAACTTATCGGATAAAATTGGTCAAACTAAACTAACACAAACATTCTAATTGTTGGTCATAATGTCTATACATATAGTCAAAGGCCGAAATAAGCGCACCAAACAAAGATAGACAACAATAATTGAAAATCTGAGACAGGGATCAATTAAAGCAATGGTTCCAAAACTTTTTAATGGCGCACCACCCCAACAATTTCCGTAATTTGGAGTACCACCAAGTCAGTACTGAATATTGACTACCGCGGTACATGTTTAATGGTGCGCAGGAATAAAATAACAGTGTGTGCGGCTGCACCGTCTGTCTGAGTTTGGATAAATGTTGCCACCCCTCCAATCACGGTTTGAATCTCTTTTACTTTTGACTGGACTTGGTACGAATATATTTCTAAGCTTTGATGAGGCCATATCTTTTTACGAATTTTAATTTGCTCGTTTTGTTTGGCTTCTCACGGCGTACCATCATGAATTATTGTACCTACTACCGGTGGTACACTTAATGCAATTTAGGAACCGCTGATATAGAGCAATCCTCAGCGCTAAATAATTTTGTTCACCTATTTTAACCTTGAAATGTCAATACAACATGTACAATAATGTAATGTGAATTAATGTCCTAACATTATTATTAATGTATTTGTATGTTTTTTATACATTATGAAAACACATAAAAGCACGTACATTTGCCTTTATTTGTGTATATGCCTATGTGTCCAGACTTTAAGGCCATCCTGTACATAACTTAATAAATCAAACGTACCAATAACTCGAACCGCTTTTTACCCGAACTGGCTCTCACCTGTTCTAGGACGTCAGGTTTGAAATGGATGGGGTTGCCAGTGAGAAGGAGCTTTTGTTTGTTTTTTCCACCCGCCATCTGGGTGGGAAAGTATTTAATAAATATGGCCCTCAGTACACCCGACAGGGATTCGAGCTCAAATATCCCCGTCTTAGGCAAACCTATCTATTGCGAGAGGGAGGCGTTTGACCAGAGTTTCTCCTCGAGATAAAGTGCAGCACGCCGATCGTTTAAGCTGGCAATACTTCGAACTGACGTCAGACGCGCATTCACTGCTGGCCCAATAACATAACCATTGTCTTTTATTGTATTATGAGAGTTGTCTGCTAGAGGTTTGATGGGTTTTGAAATTAGGGAATACGTGTTGTATTTAAATTTTGTATTTATTTCCGGTATGTTTTTAATGTTTAAATGGATAAGTTTTTGATAAAACGGAAAAAAATCACTAGTGAATCTGTGAAAGATCAAAGTAGAAATGAACATGAAAACGAACAATCTGCAAGTGTGAGTTCCATGCAATCTGCTCCGCAGGCAGTGCCGTTACTTGGTACAACTCGCAAGTACAACGATGGTTACCTGAACTTTGGATTCACGTATACTGGCCCTGAAAACTGTCCGATTCCTGAATTAGTGGTCTGTGGGGAACAACTTAGTAATGAGAGCATGGTTCCGAGTAAATTAAAAAGACAGTTAACTACAAAACACAGTCATTTGACTGGAAAAGACAAGAACTACTTTAGCCGTCTATTATCATATGGTGTAAAATAAGCGAAATTTATGAAAAAACTAGCTACTATAGATGAAAAGCCCAATAAGCCTGCTATAAAGTGACAGATAATAGCAATTAAGATGCTTCACACTATTGATGAGGATTTTATTTTGCCTGCATGCAAACAAATAGTTAAAACAAGTTTAGGAGACGCAGCTGAGAGGAAGTATCTTTAGTGCCATTGTCAAATGATACGATTTCTCGTCATATTGATTACATGTGTTCAGATATTGTGAAAAATTTAGCTGAAAAATTGGACGACGGGCGAATACTCGCTCTGCAGCTGGATGAGTCATCAGAAATCAGCCATAAATGTATTGTATTAAGCAACATCAGGTTTGTTGACAATGATGAAATCATTGAACCATTTTTGCCATGCACATAATTACTTAACACGTCAACAGGATTAGATATATTCAACTCCATCTCAAATACCTTAGAAAACAATGGACTATGTTGGAAAGAATGGGTTTCTGACTGTACAGATGATGCACCAGAAATGACTGAAAGATTCAAAGGTTTCATTTAAAAACTAATACATGAATTTCCGAACGTAGGCACCACTCATTGCATCATATATCGTGAGGCTCTAGTGGTTAGAACTCTCCCAGCTCAAGCTAAGGGTGTTTTGGACTACGTTAATAAGATGGTCAACTACGTTAAATCTTGAGGTTTAAAAACACGACTTCTCAAACAAATGTGTCTTAAAGTGGGCTCTCACCACAATACATTAGTTCTACACTCCAATATTTGTTGGCTGTCAAGTGGAAAAGTTCTCACAATAGTCTATAATATTAAAAACTAGTTGCTTAACCTCTTTACCGCTGAAAACCCGGACTTTATTTACTAACTAAATGATTAGGAGTGGTGTGCCAAGCTAGCTTACTTTGCTGATATTTTCAGCCATTTAAATAGCTTGATTATAAGTATGCAAAGCAAAGAAGAAAATGTGTTAACCTTAAGTGACAAACTTAATGGCTTCTTAAATAAGCTTATACTGGGACAACTACAAATGGAAAAGAAGCAGCTGAAAATGTTTCCTTCTATAACTGAAGTAGATCCTCAAGGACAAATTGCATCAAGATTGATCTTGGAACATCTGTCAGTTCCTGAAGATAAAATGAAGCAGTACTCCCCCTCTCCCACATTCAATGAATTTGACTGAGTACGTAATCCGTATGCAGTATCGCTTGAAGAAAAAACCCAACTCACTCTGTAAAAAGTCGATGAACTCATTGAACTGCAGACAGATCGCACCCCACAGCTGAAATATGGGAACTACCACTTGCTAAGTTTTGGATGTTAATAATGAAGGAGTACCCAGAAGTATCAGAATGTGCTGTAAGAACGCTGTTGCCATTTTCTACTACATATCTAGGTGAACTGTGATTTTCGGAACTTACAAACACAAAGAATAAAAAATGAGAAAGACTTATTTCCATTTAATAGGAAATGCGGGTCTGTTTGTTATATACACGTCCAGGAATAGAGGCTTTGTGCAAGAAAAGACAAGCCCATGTGTCGCATTAACTCGAGCTATTAGTATTTACTGTTTCAACTATTTTAAATCATAAATATATTTCAAATGCTCATATTTTTTTCATCTTATATTTTTCCCATTAATATATTTTTATTTAATATATCATTTTTTTGAATTTTCAGTAAAATAACGACCAATATTTCGTGGCACACCTAGTTAATCTTGCGGCACGCTACTGTGCTGCAGCACATCCTTTGATAATTCCTGCGTTAGACCATTCGACCCTCGAAGTGGGTGATGGGGTAGTTGAAGCGAGAATAATCTGGGGGTGGTTTTCCACGTGTGATATAAGCTTTGTTTTCTCACCCCATTTCCCCACAAATTCTGTCTCACTTCCTATAATACTACCCTCCGTTGCCTACTCCTTAGAGTAAGTAATATTAATACCCTCGGTATTAAAGGTATGAATAGTAACAAACCAAACTAGATCTATAATTCAGATTCGGGTGACCTGGCGGTCTAGGGATAAGGTGTCAGACATCTGTGCTGGCGGCCGGGGTTCAATCCTCGGTCCCGGCACAGATTTATCTGATTACCAAACCCTCCCTTCACCTCTGACAAGACATCTTGTGAATGTGGGGAATGCCAGGCCTCCACCGTGGTTCGGATTCCACGTTAAACTGTAGGTCCTCCATTTCATCTCACAATCACCCTACCATTACACATTAGCGTAAGTGCGTATAACCCGAACGGGTAGTAAGACGCGGTGCTAATAATAATAATAATAATAATAATAATAATATAATTCATATTTAGCTTTGATTTTAAAAATAACATTCAAAAAAGGTATTTGTTTTGGTTTGATGTTTATTACTGCCTTTTAGGTGTAATCACAACTTAAAATAATATAAACTTTACTTCATATTAATGCACCGAAGTCATAGAGTTTGTTAACATTTTTTTTGAGGTCAACATTTACAATGTTTTACTATAATCTATTATTATTAATATTTATATTATCATCAACATGTAGGTCCAAATTAATAGCTCCAGATCACATGACTTGCCGTATGAATATAGGAAAGAAAGAAGTCTTATTAACTTGTGTTACTGTCAGATAACGTTCTTCTTACCAAAATCTTTCTTTACATGCACATAATATTACTACCCACCCGGGCTTTACGTATTTAACTACATTAACAGCATAAGGAAGACGAAGGAGGGTAGATCTTATAGAATAAATACAGCTGCATTTGCATGGAAGAATATTGATAAACAATTAAAGAAACACTACTTTTAGTACACCCAGTCAGGATTTAAACCAAAACTTTCCCACGATTGTAAAAATTGGTGTAGATAAACAACATGACAATATGGAAAATTACAGTTACTGAAATTATACCTACTGCCCCCAAGTGAGTTTGTAACCATGCCCACTCTAAGTGTGTGTATGTGGGGGGGGGGG